>CAHIKZ030000780.1:1070000-1157500 GCA_903632075.3 Acanthosepion pharaonis | reverse complement strand
CATCAGAAATGCAAACGGGGAAACAAATTTTGAAAAGAATATATATATATATATATATATATATATATATATATATATAATTTTAAATTTTTAATATTTTTTATTGTTCAAAACATATATATATATATATATGTATATGCATTCATATATATATATTTTTTTTCTGTATATATATTAAGTCAGTGTGTGCGCATAAGTGCGTGTGTGTGTCTATGCGTGTGCGTGCGTGTGGTCTCTCACGTTGACTAATACTTATGGAAGGCTAACAGTTTGGAAAACTCTTGTGAACAAGTAATAGTTAATATATAGCAAAAAATAGGTTGCAGATAAAGTGTATGAACAGTAAATACAACAGAACTGTGTTACACGGTATGTGTGTGTCGGTTGACCAGCGTTCAGTCTATATCACCGTTAATATTTAAAATCCACCCCCACCACGAGGAATGTGTGTGGCACAAGGCCAAGTTTACAATGGGTTCTCCGAGTCTGTAGGCTCGGCCAAAAATATTCCCTTAGAGCCCGCATAAACTGATTCAGAGCTTGTCTACGTCCCCGAACGAAACTTTGCCCTGCGGCAAAGCCTCGTCCGTGTTCCTCTCTCTCGAGTTCGACTGTTGAACAATCTATTTACAGTTCTCCGAAGCCTTCTGTTCTACTAATCTTGTAGCAGGCGGGAGAGTCTAACATAGACTCTTTAGAGCAGTGGATCTCAACCTTTTTTTACCCATGGACCCCTTTCCCCTTCTTTTTATCTTGGTGGACCCCTTCATAGCTATTGGACATAAGAACAATTTTCTATTCTTCACTAATATAAATTTTAAGGTTTTAATTATCAAAGAAATAGTATACGATTAAGCTTTATTTTTTAATGAAAACTAATTTAATACAAATAAAATATTCTACTATAATTATAATAATAATTATTATTACTATTTTTAATTAACACAACAATTGAGTTTTGCCTGTGGACCCCCAGAAATATTACATGGACCCTAGGGGTCCATGTAAACCCCGGTTGAGAACCACTGCTTTAGAGGGAAGACACACTAAAAGTTATAGTTTATTGGCGAGAAGTTTTAGACTTTAACCTCATACGACGAACATCCGCCTGGGAAGTCGTGGACCAATAACATAAAATACTTGGCACGAATTTCTGAGAGACTATTGTATATGCACAATCAAGAGGTCATATTCTGGTTTCGTATTAATGTTACATGAAATAAATCCCATTTTACTCAATGAGTGATGGTTGTCACTGAAGTCTTGATCCACACATAGTTACGTTAGAAGTTTCTTTCGGAAAGACAGCGTTCTATTAATCTGCGTTCAGTGTATGGAGCGAAACCCTTGAAGATCAGATTTTAATTAACGTCCCTTGTAAAATAAACGATCACATGAAATAATATGTATGCAGGAAGACATTAATTAATAGGCTCCAGTATAAATATTTGAAGCGGTTTGAGAAATCGGATACGGTCTTGCGTTTTTCTATTAAAAATTTGTTATTGAAAGAAAAATGCATTCCCGATCGACTTGCTTCCGAATATAGGAGCATAAAAATAATCATCTTTCTTGGAAAACTTCGATTATTAAGGACTTTTCAATGAGGCGTGTTTCGAAACATATGTGCTCCCTTTTCGTCTATACCGGCATGATCTAAATGAATAGAGGTATAGTTTTGTCAAATTCTGTTATATTTTATATTAAATTCACAATCATCGATGCTATTTTTCTACACCATCTTGGGGGATTCAATATGCCGTATCACCCTTCGAGATGTGGGTGATCACGGATCACTGCAATTCCCTGTGGCCTTCCCATAAATACTTACATGTTGATTGTTCTGATGAACTTTCCTGTGTGGTAAATAGACTTTATGAATTTAATCGCAGTACTAGATTGACGGCAAGGTTCCATAATTTTACTGTTGAAATGGCTAGATGTAAAGGTATTTTTTATGTTAATATTATCTTCCCTGGCACTACTTTGTGGAACTCTCTTCCGGCTTTTTGCTTCCCAGTGAAATTTTGTCTTCAAAAATTTAAAGACAATGTCTGTCATTAGCACATTTTTCTTAATTCCTTTTCTTTTATTATTCATTCTACCTAATAGTCTTTCTTTCTTTCTTTCTCATATTCTCTAACACTCAGTAACCTCTTGTGTCTTAGTGATTTTGCTTGGGTTGAAATGAGTAAAAACAAAATTCCTTTCTTTTATATCTCTTAGTACATGGACGCGTTTCATAGTTTCCTTTACACTTCAATTTCTTTTCGTTTTTTTTTCCTCCATTTTCCTGATTTTCTTATTGTTTAATATAAATAAATTTGCGTTTTTGTTTTAATTTTCATCGTTCTTCCTCGCTTTATTCTTGAATAAATCATTTTCCTTCGCTTAGTGTAGAATAACGTCAGATGTTAACTGGTACAGAGTCTCGATTGAATTCATTATACTGAAGCAAAATTTATTCAGCTAAATCTTACACCATGTCAGCGTGACCTTCACTTCGCATACGGCACAAAGCGCGAATAGGGAAGAGAGTAAGAGAAAGGAAATTGTGTGAGAAAATATTTAACGTGGTGGGGCCAGTTTGCCTAGAGAATCAAGAATTAAAATTTTGTTTATTTCACCTAATTCCGAACACAAGTATTTCGCCCCGACATTAAATACTTCATATTTTCTGTCACGTGACAGCCAATAAGGCTTTCTTCAATATAGTCAGTAATTTTCTCTCCCGTTCAAATTTGCCGGTCAATAATTTTTCTTTGTTATCTGTTCTTTTACATATTTCCCTCCTGCATCTGCATCAGAATTTCTTTCTATCTCCACTTCTTTCTTTAAATTTCTTTCATTTTGCCTAATTTTTGTTTCAAATGAAGACACTTGCTCTGCTTTGTCTACCTTTTTTTTTTTTTTTTGAAGATAGATTCTTTCTTTCTTTTTCTTTCTTTCTTTCTTTTTTCTTTCTTTCTTTCCTTCTTTTAATGCTTTGTTTCTCGTTCATTTTGCTATCTTTTTTCAATAGAGATGCTTTCTTTATTTTTGCTTTAAATAACGATTATTTCTCTCCTTCGATTTTTTTTAACTCGATATCCCTTCGTTTTTTGTTTTTTTTTTTTTGTCTAATTTATGTTCTAAATGAAAATCCTTGCTCCATTTTGTACGATTTTTAAATGAAGATACTGTTTTTCTTTTTTCTTTCTTTCTTTCTTTCTTTCTTTCTTTCTTTTTGTCTAATTTTTAAATGGTCACGCCTTCTTTATATTTTGTTTGATAATTTCGAAATGAAAATTCTTTCTTTCTCTATTTCTTTCTTTCCTTCTTTATTTTTTCTAATTTAAAAGAATAAATATTCTGTTTCTTTTTCTTTCTTTCTTTCTTTTTTATCTTTCTTTTTCGTTCTTTATTTCATCTATCCATTCCTTCTTTCTTTTATTCCTTTTTCTTTCTTTCTTTCTTTCTTTCTTTCTTTCTTTCTTTCTTTCTTTCTTTTCTGTATTGTTTCCTGTAGTCGTTTTAAAAAGAATTAAATTGAATATTTCCTTTTATCTCTCCTGACGAGTTTCGTTCTTTCTTTCTTTCTTTTTTTTCCCCCTTTCCGTTCCTCTGCCAAATTTCCAGTTTTCACTTCTGTGTATTTTATTTTTAAATGAACATTCTTTCCTTTCTCACGATTCTTACATCTTTCATTTCTTAATTTCTTTATTTACGTTTCTTCTCTTACCTTTCTGGATCGGATTTGCTTTTCATTTCGAGAGACGCTACTCGCTATAAATGACACGCCTTACAAGATTTTGGGCAATATTTCTATATTTGAAGCTAAGAATGCAAGATGCAGTTGAACTCAAAAAAGTTTATGTCCTTGTCAATAGAAAGATGTCTGTTACTTTCTCGTTTCTCGTACAACAAGGGCGCGATGTTTCGTCGTCAATTGGGCTTTGCTGCTTAAAATAATCATTTCCATTTGATTATGAACATGTTCTTTTCATATTTCCTGTAGTTGTCACTGACAAAATAGCCGTTAAATGGCCACATAGATTCACATACTCCTAGAATGTTGACATTTAACCAATTCAACTCCTTTTTTTACATTTTCCGACCGGTCACAGGTGTTTAACTTTCTCACGTTCTATGTCCCGTGAATTATGTTTTGTTTCATTCAAACACGCGCTGGAAAACGATCAGATGATACCTGGTTCACATGTCGCTTCTTATCGGGCGAGGAGTTGATTCCATATACTTAACCCAATTCACGCCGTTAGGTTTTGTTGTTTGTTTGGTAAATGCCATGATATTTCTTGGGATTGATCGTAGAGTGGTCTCCTGTTGCCTTCTCCACACTGGTTGAAACACCGCCTCTAGTTGACACGTCGAAAGTTCTTCCGTCCTTTCATAAGTCTTATTTTTCAACCCACTGGGTTGCTAACAAACTGCCTCACACGCACGAACATGCAGTGGAGGGATCCGGTAAAATCGTCGACTGTCGCATCTACACACACACACACACACACACACACACACACACACATATATATATATATATATATATATATATATATATATATATATATATATATATATATATGAAGAAAAATTTGGAAAAAACAAAAAAAATCGTCTTTCTCAAATTGAACTGAATTGTATTTTAATGAATATTGTCCTGAAGAAGGTTTATCAAACTGAAACGTCAGACGTCGACATTTCATTCATTTTAAACAACATAATTGCATTTACGGATTTTTGTTTGCTTTTTTTTTCCAAATTTTTCTTCATTCTGTCGGATCTATATCCATTTACATTTGTTTACACACACACACACACACACACACACATATATATATATATATATATATATATATATATATATATATATATATCAGGTCATCCCATAAGTTCTGTCCCAATTTTGAATAAAGAAAACAAGTGACCAAATGTTACATTTAATTACAGATTCAATCAACAATATATTTTCCCTGATTATCTATGACTTCCTTTTATCTATTAACAAGATTACTAATTCCATTACTATAAAATTCTTTTGGCTTTGATTCGAAGAACTCACAAATGTCAGTTTTAACTTCTTCCTGTGTTACAAAAGCTGTTTCTTCCAAATGATTCTGTAAGCTACGAAACAAATGGTAGTCTGAAGGAGCAAGATCGGGAGAATAAGTTGGATGAGGAATTTTCTCCCAACCAAGTTCTTCAATCTTTCGTGACGTGATTCTTGCTGTGTGGGGTCGCGCATTGCCGTGATGAAATATGACCCCTTTCGATTCACTAGAGCAGGTCTTTTTTTCCTCAAAGCTTGGTTCAAACGCTCTAATTGCTGACAGTATATTTGAGAAATAATTGTTGCATTAGGTGGTAAGAATTCAAAGTGGATTATTTCTTGGCGATCCCACCAGATTGAAAGAAGAACCTTTTGCCCATGAAGTTCCCTTCTCGGCTGTGGCTGGGGTCCTTCCCCTTTACCAAGCCACTGCCTACGACGCTTAACATTTCGATAAAAGTTCCATTTTTCGTCGCCAGTCACAAGTCTATCCAAAAAAGGTGAAACAAGTTGGCGAGAATAGAGAGAAGAGCAGATGTCAACTCGGGATTTGAGGTTGTTTTCAGACAATTCATGAGGCACCCATTTTCCAAGTTTAGGAACTTTTCCAAGTTGTTGAAGATGACGATGAACTGTTGTATGGTTTGAACTGAGAACCACTGCCAATTTCGCAACTGATAAAGCAGGGTTTTCTTCAAGGGCTGCTTCAAGAAGCTTTTCATCAAACTCAACTTGACGTCCGGTTCGATCTTCATCTTCAAGGGTGAAATCTCCACCTCTGAATTTTGCAAACCATCTTTTGCAAGTTCTTTCATTCACAGATCCCTCTCCATAAAGAGTGAATTTTTCTAACCGCTTCGGCTGCTGAGTTTCCTTTCTTGAACTCATAAAACATTATGTGCCTCAAATGATTCTTGGATACTTCCATGTTAGCAGGGTTTTAATCAAACAAAATTTAATTTTATTGTTCTCTGAAATAAAATTTGATCAGTGTAAATGCATCTAAACATAAAAATAATGTTCAGCTCCATTAGACATTATAGAATACTCTTTAAATTTCGTTCATTTTAAGAAAAAGTTAAAATTCGGACAGAACTTATGGGATGACCTGATATATATGAAGGAATCTAGTCTTAAAATGTCCGATATTTATGGGATACAGTGCTTAATATCAGAGATAGAGCGTGTGTAAATATAAAAGTGAACATAGAAGTCAAAACTTGTCTTCTATCTTCACTTTTATATATATATATATATATATATATATATATATATATATATATATATATATATATATATAAATGGAAAAAAAGACCGACAATTATTTAAAGACATTTTTTGTTTAACATTCTTTTTATAGATACAAGTATTTAAGTAAATGCTCTGTTTATAATAAACAGTATTAAATAACCTTTACCGGTAAGGCACGTCAGGCTCTATGACGGTTCCGTATAGGATACAGGTTCGAATCCTGTCAAAGGACGAATATTTGGAAGAAGATTTCTCGGACATTTAGGCCGGGAAATGTTATTTAATACTGTTTATTATAAATAGTGCATTTACTTAAATACTTGTATCTATAAAAAGAATGTTAAACATAAAACGTCTTTATATATATATATATATATATATATATATATATATATATATATGTGTGTGTGTGTGTGTGTGTGTGTTTGTGTGTATGCACCTGAAAAAATATTTTGGTTGAGCTCTGTGACAGAAAAGTGAATTTGCAAATAGTGACTATTACTGCTGCTGATGCAAGACTCTTCGTTAAGACGAATCGAATTCTCCAGTCACTGTCGTTTTATCTAAAAACAAATACATTTAAATTCTTCGTCATTCTTGCCGTACGTCAATGACTTAGGGGTAGAATCTCCGACTGATACCAAATCAATCGGGTTTCGATCCTGGCTCGAGGTAATCTGATGTTTAGTCACACTGGTCAACTGTGAAATAGCCTTCCTGTGGTTGACCAAATATATGCGTTTTATTTTTATAGATACAATTTATTGAAGTAAATGCTGTTTTTTTAATTAAACAGTATTAATTATATTTACCGGTCTGAATGTTCAAGAAATTTCGTAGAAAATATTCGTTCTCCGAAACGAATCGAACCTGTATTCCTATACGGAAACCGTCATTTGATCTCACGTGCTACGCGGTTTACATGTAGAGAAGCGTCTGGTTCACAAAGTCTAAATTACTGTTTATAAACACAATATTTGGCGATTTTTCTCGATCGATCATATCTGCTCGCGAAACGTTTTTAACGTATAACATGAAAACATATAATGAAAAAAAGGTATAAAAAGAAAATATATTAATAATTGTCTAACTTAATTTATTTATTTTATTATTAATATATTTTCTTTTTATACGTTTTTTTCATTATATGTTTTCATGTTATACGTTAAAAATTTTCATGAGTATATATATATATATATATATATATATATATATATATATATATATATGTATTCGACTCTCCCGTCCGAATCAACGTATGAGGGTCAAGCAGATCAGTTCCTAGGAAACCGACAGTGAAAGTTTTGTGCAGAAAAATCCACAATTTTTGAAGGGCCGAATACAGACATCTGGTGCACTACGTGCCAGAGGGTCCCTAAACGACCTTCCGCAGGTTTTGAAATCAGAGTTGTCTTTCTCCTAGGCCAGTCGCCATCCAAGGCTAGAGAACCCAGCCTGTCCTGCTATTTGCATTCACTTATGTACTAATAGCCTTGGGAAAGCTATTAATTCTGTTCTTATATATATATATATATATATATATATATATTGGCTCCTGAAAAATTAATTTCAGTTGAGCTCTCTGGGAGGAGGTGTGGGTTGGTAAATAGTGACTATTTATAGCTATATAGCGACACCCTTCGAAAAAAGCGAATCGAGTCACTGTCGGTCACTTGGCTATTCTAAAATAAATACGCTAAAATCCACATTAAGCCGACGGCTTAATGGTTAGAATCTCCGACTGACACCAAGTCTGTCGGGTTCCGATCCTAGTTAGAGGCAACCGGATGTCTAGCTGCACTGATGAGCTGCGAAACAGTCTGTCTGTGGATGATAAATATATATATATATATATATATATATATATATATATATATATATATAGAGAGAGAGAGAGAGAGAGTGTGTGTTAGTAATGATGGTTAGGTTTGGAGAAGACAATTAAATAATTATTAATTTTTACTGCGCTCTGATATTCACAGTCAGTATCCTTAAAAAAAAACAAAAAACAAAACCAAAAAAAAAACGTCATTGAATGCTGCGACCCCAACAATCATCATCACATGAACAGGTACTTTATCAGTACGGCGGGATTAATATTGTTAATAAACTTTCATACATTTTCCTGTTACATTAGAGTACTTAGGGAAATTAAATGTTGTTATGGTGTTAGGTCATATACTTTATGACATATTAAATACGCATATTAAAAAAAAATTGGTGCTTTCTGATATATCTACATCTTTACGATCGTGCGTTTTCCGCAAATGTTAAAACGAAGAAATGCTTTTAAATTTATTTTAGATAAATAGTATCTCCATTTAGATATAAGAGCGGCTTTTGCAGTTTCCCTTTTGAAAGAATTGGATGTTGATCAAAGCTGAAGTTCTCTAGCAGAAAATCACTTAGATATCCTTTTCTTTCGCCTGAGTTTTCAAACATTCTTCAGAAAAAATGACAAAAACAAAAAACAAACAAAAAAACAAGCCAGCAGCTTCCTAGTTGCTAGGCTCTGCAGATACGTATTTCCCGATCAAAAGAATACTTGTCAAATATCTCTACTTTTGTGACAAAAGTCGAGATATTTGACAAGTATTCATCCGCGGAAGCGGATCGTTCAGAAATAGTCATTTTGTCGACCGTTTTCCTCTTCATTTAAAAACCAAAGGCAATACATTTGTAAGATTTTTTTTTCCGATCATGAGATAAAGTATTATTACCGTTTTCAATATGTCGGCTGCTGCTTTTGTCTTTTTACAGTACTACATCATGTCTGACCCATTTTTCGGCAGCAAAAAAAAAAAAAAAAAAGAAAAAGAAATTTAATAGAAAAAATAGTTCGAAAGAGATGTGAATCCCTACAAAAAGTCATCTTTCTTCGATGAAAAAAAAGAAAAGACTAAAAGAACAATTACCGTATCAAGTCTCTCATAATACATCTAGATTGTTTCATAGTGCGTTAGCAAGTGTAAATTTGTCAAGTTTGGAATATTCCACAATTGGTATGCATTGTATATAGTCTGAAATAAACAGAATATTTCAGAATTGGCCTCACTTTTTAATCAGTCCAAGTATTTGTCAACATCAGAAAGAGGCAACTGAAGTTTCTGGGACACATAATGAGGAAGGAGGGCATGGAGAATCTGATACTCCCGGGTCAAATAGAGTGAAAAGAAAGACAAGGGATAGCGCGTGACTTACCTGACGAGCTTGAGCAAGTGGATAGCAGTACAAACATGGTCGGAGGAGGAAGCAGAGGGAAGGAACTTGTTGAGAGTTGCAAGGGATAGAGTGAGGTGGAGGGCCATGATCGCCTACGTCCTGAAAGGACATGGCACATAAAAAGAAAGAAGTATTTTTCAATCATTTAAAACTTATCGAACTCGCATGTGTTTTATCAGTTAATTTAAATGATAACTTCTGGATAGTTGCAAATATCTACCCCTTTTTGCAACTAAACATATTGGAATTTTATAGAAACTAATGTTATAAGGGGCAGACATGTCTAGCCTGGCACTCTTTTTCAAAAATGAAATATATCAAGTGGGATTTGACGTCCTAGAGAAGATAAGAAATGAAGCAAATTTATAAAGATAATTCAAATATCGAGAAACCATTAACTTCGGAAAATGGGAAAGCAAATTAATATAGTTAAACTGCATCGACGATGCGTTGGAATATATAGAAAATCGAATAATAACGATAAAATTATGCACTCAAGACTAAAACAAAAGAAATGTCCTGGTCTCAACAATCGCAAAGAATAACAGTTGAACCCTGACCACAATAATTTGACGATGCTAGTGAAAACAGAATGTTCAAAATATATATCTGAACATTACTAATCTTTCTACAAACGTAATCAGCAACGAACCGAGGGTTGAGGAAATATGGAAAACGATTTAAAAAATTAGCTTAAATACATTAAAGTATCAACTTTAAAAAAAAAAAGTTTAATTTTGATAATAGCACACGTTCTTGTCGAATTTAAAACATGTTTCCAAGTTTCATGAATGAAGTCTGGAATCTGGAATGAAGTCTGCAAAGCACTGGGGTATATCTCGAATGAATGCACTATAGAGGAAAAAAAAAATACGTGGCTTCCCTCTGTTAGAATATTTTCATGGCAACTCCTCTGAGGAGCTTATTTTTCCCGTGGTGGCCCGACTTACATCCAATTAAACATGCTACTAGACGGGTAACTAGGTGTTACCGTTTAACTGTCGAACTAGCTAGATTCAACCACCATCCACTTCTAATCTATCAATTTTGTTTCTCGCATTTCCACCCCTGGAAATCCCTTCTGATTTCTTACTTCCCTGATAACTACAACCTTCAGAAATTTAAATGCAATGTTAATCGTCATCTCCTGTCTTCTTGAATCCTGTTTCTTTTTTTTTCTCCCTTCCTCAATACGCCCCAGTCACTTTCCCTCATTTTCACTTTCACTCTACGTGACCCCTTGCGTTTGAGTAGTCTTGATTGGGATGAAATGATTACAAAAAAGCCAAAAAAAAAACAAAAAAAAAACAACGAGTTAATAAGAAAAGATCATAAGCGGAAACGTGTGCTGCTTCGATTTCGCTATTTTGATCCCTTGTATATTTAAGCACAACCTATTCTCTAAAGAAGATTAGTAGTTTCAATAGAGAAAACTTTAACATTCTAAATTTGTTCATCTTGACGCCAGCGAAGCGACAGATACACAACTAGTACGGATAAAAACAGAAGTACAAGCAATAGCGAAGAAGCAATAGGCTAAACAGAAGTCAGGTAATATTACGCAATCCTTGGACTGTGTATAATTCAGTGACAGAAAATGTGTAGAGAAGACCAGATGGACGTATCCGGCGACAGGGCAAGTCAATTGGACAGGTTCCAATATAGGCTAACTTTGTGAGACTTATCCAAAAACTCGTGTCAGCCGGAAGACAGCAGTGACAGTGGGTAAGGGTCGCTGTGGTATTGGTGGAAACTGGACTTCTGTCATTTGCTCGGGAGACGACGACTAAGCGAAAAGTCATGCGATGCAATCTCATTATCTTCGGCCGGACATTACGCTAGGGTAGTCGAGTTGGTTTCGACACTGCTCATATACCCAAGACGGTCTATAAGAGCTCTTAGGCGTGCGTACGTGCGCTGATGACTATGTCTGTATTCCGTAGGTATAGTTGTTAATATATGTAGAAAACTTTGACAAGTGTACGTAGATGAGCAAATGATGTGCATATTAAGGTATAAAAAAAGGTGTATGTGTGTCATTATTTATTGCTCAAAAGTCTTTTATTGTTGTCTGACATTTTCACTCTTATATGCCACAGTCGGGTTAGGAAGAAATAACCTCCCCTACTGGGAATCAAACGTAGATTACACAATTTAAATGACAGTGTATTTTTGTAACACTATGTAGAAGTTTTCCAGGCTCTTTTTCAAGACACTAACTGAATAAAATTATTGCATTTCAAAACCAACCTACAGTTTGCTTTTATTGAAATGCGTTACTTATTTGTCTTATTTCATACTCATGAATGTCTCTCTCTCTCTTTCTATCTCACTCTCTCTCTCTCTCTATCTATCCATCTATCTATCCGCCCCGCATCTATCTCTCAATCTGTTCCTTTCATTCTCTTTCTGTCACTCTCTCTATCTTGTCAGACTATTTTTATCTATATCAGCTTGTTTTTGTCTGCCTCTCTAAGCCTATCTATCTATCTATCTATCTATCTATCTATCTATCTATCTATCTATCTATCTATGTGTGCGTGTATGTATGTATATATGTATATATGAACTGAATGTGATAGATAGATAGATAGATAGATAGATAGATAGATAGATAGATAGATAGATAGATAGATAGAAACAGGCTGAGATAGAGAGAAAGAACGAAGGGGAGGGAGAGATTGAGATGTGAACGGGTTGGGGTAGACAGATAGATAGATACATAGATAGCTAGCTAGCTAGCTAGCTAGATAGATAGATACGAACAGACTGCGAGATAGATAGATAGATAGATAGATAGATAGATAGATAGATAGATAGATAGATAGATTAAGCTTCACTTTAGCTCATAGAGAGCAGGTTGAAGAGTCGGAAGTATAATTATACCAGAATCTCTTCATACATAACTACTATATCATATATCCAATGGCCTATCGTCGACATAAACGGATACGTATAGATAAATGATTAGACATGTAACAAATGTGTTTGCGTACATATGGGTTCTTTAATACATAATTGTGCATTTTTTCCTGTGTGCAGAATCCGAGTTAGCGTAACTATAGTAATCATAGAATATCGGTTGTAACGGAAGATTTTACTTTTGAGAAAGCAAGAAACCAACCTTACATGCACTCGGCTGCCCTCGTCGTCGTCTTATTTGACAGCAGAATTGTCATTGGCACACCAAGATAATAGACATAAAGTAAGTTGGATTTTGTGAAAGCTTCAAGTATGGAATCAATTTAACTTGCAGACACTTCCTTTATTTTGCGTTGCTTGCCATAGAAAATCCGGATGTTTTAACAGAGACGTTTTTACCATACTTATTTTAACATACTGATGCCCACCATCCAAGGGTTACTTATATCAGGCCTGGCTGTCTTGTACCTCAGCCCACAACTGGGCGGAAAAATATTGGCCTAAATTACGACTAAATAACAGTTACAGAATTCATTTTTATCAGTGCACTTATATTTTAGCTGTGTAATTATACCTATTATGGTTGGTTGGTTGATTTTGTTTAGCGGCATATCAACATCTCTATGGGTTATTTAATGTCGAAATCATAATATTTTGTACATAATTTTATGCTTTCAGGATAAAAATATGTCTTATTAAATATATATTTTGTAGGTCATAAAATGTATCGAAGATAATTTCACTACAAAAATGTATTATTGGTAAGTTTACTATAGAAATGCATTGCTGGTGATATTGCACTACAATTGTATTGTTGGTTATCTTGCTATAAAAATGTACTGTTGATTTTTATCTGGACTATTCACTATTTGCCGATCGCTGGAACCCTAACAAGTGCTACTACCCTGGGCCAGGATGGATCTGAGAACAACAACAAATAAGAGGTGCTTCCGGGGTCCTTAAACTTCCGGTGATGCCGGATGTATATCGTCATACCCAGGATAGTGTATCAGTTATTGACTTATTCAATGCATAAAGAAAGAACAAAAATTGCTTTAGTAGCTAAATGCACAAACATCGCTTTAGTCGTTATAAATTAGAAATATTTTATATGGAATTGCAAAATTAATGCGTCAGTTTATAATGAACGTTCGCAAGAATTCTTTTCATATTGAAAAGGTGAATTTCAGAACTTAATATAAAGGGTAGTTGTCAAAGAATTAATTTTCACATATTATAAAAATTCACTATTTACATTATTCGGTCTATTGTCCTCATCTTTGTTGCCATATTTATCACAACGTTTCGGCCGTTGTACGCCCTGGCCTTCTTCGGGTAGTTGGAATGTTGAACTGAACCCTGTATTTCGCTCGCTGGGATAGATTAGTTTTATCCACTGTGCCATGTGTCCTCAAGGACACATGGCACAGTGGATAAAGGCGTTAGCTAGACCTAGATACAGGGCCCAAAGAGTGAGAGTTCAGTACCTAGTTAAGGCAGTGGGAAACTTTGAGAGGGGAATTAACAGGAGATAACTGATAACTGGCATCCATTAGACATGCCACGTGGAATTAGAACAGTCTACCCCAGCGAGCGAAATAAAGGGTTCAGTTCGACATTCCAACTTCCTGAAGAAGACTGGTGCGTACAACGTTGTGATAAATATTGTCAACAAAGTTGAGGACAATAGTCAGAATAATGTAAATAGTGTACATAACACCTCATTTTAGAAATATAGACAGATTATAAAAATTCATTTTTATAATATGTGGAAATATATACTCTTTGTTTGAAGAAGGTCGTGAAACCAGAAACTCGTGTAGCAGAATTTTGGAAAATAGAGTATAATATATAATCTAAAATAAAAATAGACCCACATTTTAACCAAAAAACATTTGCGGTTTATCTACTTTTTAATATATATATATATATATATATATATATATATATATATGTGTGTGTGTGTGTGTGTGTGTGCGGTGTGTGTGTGGAGAGATAGAGAAAAGGGATAAATAGAGAGATGTAGAGAGAGAATGTTATAAAAATGACGGAGAAAGTGAGAATGTCAGTGAGTTTGAAAGAAAAAGAGAGAGAGAGAGAGAGAGAGACTGCGGGAAGCAACGAAAGAAAGAAAGAAAGAAAGAAAGAAAGAAAGAAAGAAAGAAAGAAAGAAAGAGTATGAAAGAGCGACAGAGAGAGGTAAATTAAAAAAAGGGGGGTGAATTAATTGATTCACATATTTTTTCCGCTTTGTGTTTTATTTAAAACCGAAACGCATTTTTGAATGTCAGAATATTTTTTTGTCGAATGTAATATAGCAACAACTCTAAGTAGAAGCTTAGGAAGTCTTATTTGACACATTCTGCTTTAGTACTGAAAAGCGTTTATTTTATTGTGATGGTTGGTTAAAAGCAAGAGGGGAGAAGGGATGTGATTATTATATTACCACAACGAGTAAATATTACATTATTTTTTTTAGAATAACAACGATTTCCCAGACACACGTACTGGTGTTTAATCCATGCCTATGGGGAGAAGATGGCTTAAGAAAAGGGAAGGGAGGTTGAGAGTTTACTTATAAATTTGTAGAAAGATGTTGCAATTTGGTTATTTAAACTTAGGAATTATATCATTACTTACACATTTGTACCTTTTTAGGTTTTGAACCTGAGAGAGAGAGAGAGAGAGAGAGAGAGAGAGAGAGAGAGAGATAATATAAGAGAGAGAGAATATGAGAGAGAGAGAGAGAGAGAGATCTAAATATTGGTTAAAAAATATTGCATTTTCGTCATGTGTTATTTAAAGATGACGATGGAGAAAACTGCTGCCTGGAAACATTTTAAGGTGGGGTGGATTTCTAAAGAGATCAAAAGAATTGATAACATTTTCAAATAACTAAATAAATATACAAGAATTCTTCTGGGGTTTTTTTTTCGACCACAACGATTCTATGATTTTATCTCTTGCTTGAACTAACGCCGACCAGTTGAAATCAGCGATGCTTCTTTGTAGATCAATACAAGAACGAAGAGACCAAGATAAATAGAAAAAAAAATCTTGACTTGAAGCTGTCGGAGACTGTTGTGTCAAGTAGGCTTTGCTAAATGTCAAATTCCGACGTCTAACGGTATTTTTCCTTCTTGGCAGTATTTTCAATAATGTTGGGGAACAGATTAAGTGGATATTCTTATGAAATTTGAGAGATCGAGCTAAAGATGTACACAAAGCGGTCGATAAATAATATCGCTGAAAATATTTATCGAAGACAACAAACATTGACATAGCTTATATATCCATGTATATTAGTCTCTTTCATTGATTCTGCACAGCAATATATCTACACACAATTTATCTACACACAATATATGTATATCGCGATATATCTGTACACAATATATCTACATGTTCTAAGTGAATATTACTGAGATTTTATTGAAGGTTGAATCATGGACTAAGTAAGAATTTTGAGGCAAGTCCAAGAGCATTTAATTTTTTAATTGAGTGTGAGTAAAATATTCAGGAAAAATCGAATATTAATTATCTCCCCTGATTTGTATCTGCTATAGAATAAAAATTCTGCTATGCGATACCTATCAGAATATCTATGGTATATAGGGAATTTAACTTGTGTAAATGGCTCACGGTTTAAATTTGAGTTGCCTTAAGATTTTAGAATAATCAATAACAACTGTCAAAACTTATTTTCATCATCAAACTATATAATAATTATCAATGTGTAATTATTGATATATTTCCTGTCCCAATGTAGTTAAAAGGGAGGGAAATCTAGTAAAGCTATAAATTTATTTGGGATTACTTCCCTTAGTATAATAAGCTAAAAATAAAAAAAAAAATGTCTGCATTTATACAAAATTTGTCCCTGAGCAAAATGAACCGTTTAATCAATCATTTCCTTTAGACTTATTTTTCTAAGATTGCAATCTTATTTGTTCAAAAGTTCCGTGTGAGGCACGCAGATACTTTCGTGTATAAATAGATCGTCTTCAAACAACTTGATCTTAAAATAAGCATAATCATCGCCGTCTTTGTCATTCTGTTTCTAATCATTTTCTTCCGAAAGATACAGCGCTGTTCGATAAAAGTGACTCACCTGATTTTTTTTTGACTAAATGTTCTCTTTTCCGATGAAACGAAAGATGAGCTAAATTCAAAGGATAAGCGATCTAAAATCCGAAGAAGAAGCTTTGAAAGCTCTTTGAATTTAGCAGTAAGTACTGTCAAGCATCCGTTCAGTATAATGTTCTGGAGATACTTTTCTTTTCATGGAACTGGTTTCTTAAAACCTATTGGAAAAAAACCCTCAGGAGCGAGCAGTACAAGAGAATTTTAGAGTCTTGTCTGCTCCATTCTGCTGAAAGGGTGCAAATTGACCCTACAGAGCTCATTTTTATGCAGGATAATGCTCCCTGTCACAAATCAAAATTGATGAAGGAATACTTTGATGACAAGCAGGTGAGTGCTATGATATGGCCGCCCCAATCTCCTGACCTCAACCCCATAGAAAACCTATGGAGCATTATAAAGCACAGGCTCTCGAGAAAGATGTTGAACAACGAAGAGGATTTGATTGTAAATTTCATATCCGAATGAAATTCAATGCTTGGAGGTGAGATTTGCCAGAACCTAACCAAGTCAATGCCAAAAAGGGTTGAAAAGGTTATTCAAAATAAAGGAGGACCCATAGATTATTTAGTATTTCGAACTATATTACCTATTATAAATAAATTATACCTCTATTATTCTTTATTTAAAGCTGTTCGGTTATGTTTCTATTGATTACTAGTTGCAGGAAATAAGTGAGTCACTTTTTTACCACAGAGTTTTTCCCTAAATCTCATTTATATCCAAAATTATAATTATCAATAGAATACCTTAGGGTGAGTAAATTTTTTTACGAGATGGCCAGGAAGGGATATTTATATTAGTAAGATTAAAAAATAGTTTGCCCCCCAAAACAAATGGCGAAAAAATTTTAAGTAAAAAAAATCAGGTGAGTCACTTTTATTGAACAGCACTGTATTTCTCTTTTACTAATATATCAACCATGAAATGTTTAGCATGAAAAGATATTGAGCAAAAGGCGATTCATGTAATACCGGATGTAATGAATGATTCATAGATAACATTGGACGTCTAGAAAATATAAATCGAACGGATTAATTAAACGATTCACTGACCTCTATTTTACTTGCGAATTCATTATCTCCGTTATATTGAATATCAATACATTGTTTCAAGACTTTTGTTTTATTGGATCTCACTCTTAAAACTTTCTAACAAATGCCGTCATTTTCAAAAGGCAAAGATACATAAAATAATTAACTCAGCCAACAAAGTTCGGCAGATGTTATGTATTCGCTTGTGTTTCGTGGTAAATCAATAATAAATAATTACTACAAGAATCCAGCATTTTTCACCTGACTTTTCAGGTTTTGTTGACACTGTCATTAGTGAAGTACTTTCACGTTTTATGCATTCATATTAAAAATTGTAATATAACAAAGTTATACGACGAACTGACAGAAGCACAGCATGAAGTATATTTTTTAAAATATCTATATGAAAGAGTATAGGAAATAATAAATGTTTTTTTGTTTTTTTTTTGATGAATCCCTGAAAGATAAAGGCGCGAGTTATGGCAACAGAGCTCTGTTTCTACATTGAAAAGAACATGTGATCAAAGAGGAAGTTTCAAGATAAACTGGAAGCAAAACGGGGTATTTTTTACGTAAAATCAAAAGGAGGCAGGTGGAAATAACGAGGTAAGCTTGTTTGGAGAATTTGACACTCACAGGTGGCATTGAAGGCAAGAGAGGTAGGGCAAAAACAACCAATAGCTGACGTAATAGGCCTGTATAAATAGATAATTGAAGAGAACCAGGGATAATAAATTGAATTGCTTAGAGTTACAAAGGATACGAAGCAGTGGCGAGTTAAAGGCAAATAAAAGAAAGTACGAAACTAATTTCCGTTCTTGTATATTTGACCAGATCTAATGTGTTTGAAACTGTGATGAAATATTTGAATTATTTATAAAAACAAACTTTTGTTAATTCAAAACTATTTTTAGTCAGTTTCCTTTTCGGCTTTCTAATTACATTATAACAGGGTACCCAGTAAAATAGCGGTAATTTCAAAAAGACAGAAGACAACCGTTGAAATCTGGCGGCTGATTCAGAAAGAATTACTGCACATTTTGTCAATTCCCACCTCGAATGTTCTTTGAAAAGTGCGATAACTTGACTCCCAAAATCAGTGAATTTGTTTAACCATACGAGAAAGGCAGAACGAAAGACGAAAGTCGTCTGCCAACAACATTTAAATGACGAGTGACAAGATCGAACAGCAATTAATCAATCATAAAAGAACCAATCAGAGTTAAGTAATTACACTAGAATTGAATGATTATTCAAGGTCAAGAATATTCAAGAAACTTATTCAAGGTTATTTGAGGTCAGTTATTGGTGAAAGCTAAAACAGTTATAAGTTTGCTGCTTGCTTTTTTACTGTTCACCTTGTAGAATTCAGAGGAACAGGAAAACTTTAACCGAGGCAGTTGTCAGGCAACGTCTATTCGTGTTTGATTTTATGATGGAACAGGTTTATTCAAATACAAATCCCTTTGCTGCAATATTCCGCTTCGACTCCAAACCACGCTGCGTTGGTTAATAAAATAACAGCAATAATAAAAACAAGATTAGATAAAAAGAGAGTAGGCGAAAAGGGAGTAGATAAAAAAAGAGAAGTTAAAACAAGAGGTATTAATAAATAAGAGGAGGGATGGGAGAATAACAACGAAATTAAGAATGGACTCGGTTAATAAAAGAAGAAAAATAATTAAAAAGGAAGAAGGTATTAGAGCACATATTGACGAAAAGAAGAAGAAGAAAAAAAAGAAGAAAGGGAAGTGCAACAAGAGAAAGAAAGGATAAGAAAATATATTGACGAAGAAGAAGAAGAAGAAGTAGTAGAAGAAGAAGAAGAAGAAGAAGAAGAAGAAGAAGAAGAAGAAGAAGAAGAAGAAGAAGAAGAAAAGGAAAGAAATGCAACAAGAGAAAGAAGGTATAAGAGCATATATTGACGAATAGAAAAAAGAAGACGAAGAAGAAGAAAAAGAAAAGGAATACAGTGCAAGAAGAGATATCCATGCTTACGGAAAGAAAAAGAAAAAATAAATAAAAAGAAAGTTAAACAATATACATTAATAATTAGAAGAAGAAGAAGAAGAAGAAGAAGAAGAAGAAGAAGGAGTTACTTGAGGAAAGTGGAAGAAGAATTAAGATGAAGCCAAAAAGAAAATGGAAAAAGAAATATAATTAGCAGAAAAAGAAAAAGAATATATAAAGGAATACGTGATAAAATGGAAGGCAAGATGAAGAAGAAGACGAAGAAGAAGGAGAAGAAGAAGAAAAAGAAAAAGAAAGACGGAAATAATAATAATAATAATAATAATAATAATAATAATAATAATAATAATTCCAGCATAATATATTTTGTTTGACGATCTCAGTTTTTGAAAATATTCGCTTTTCTAAAGTTCGGATAAATGAATATGAATTTTTACTAGATTTATTTCAGATCGGTGAACGATAACAGTGGAATGGTAGACTGCGTGGATCGAACTCATTACACTATTCGACGTGGTTCTCTCGAGGAAATTGTTGCATGATATTATAAGTCAAGAAACATTAGAATCCGCCACCAATAGAAGAAATGGGTTGTCATGAGAGAGAGAGGAATTTTGGCTTAACTAAAAATGAAGAAATAAAAGTGAAAGACCTCCCCGACACAAAAAGAAAAGAAGAAAAAAACACGAAAAAAAAACAATTATATAAAAGGCGAATATTAAAAAATAAAAAGGAAAAAGACAAAGGAGTTAAATATATAAAAAAAAAAAAAAAATTCGCATAATTTATTGGAAACGGGGGGGGGAAATATTCCCTTAGGGTTTTCAATGGGTGAGCAGTAATCGTGGTGATTGTGTTAGGGCAACATTAATATAAGCGCTATTGGTTGGCATGAGAAATGCAATGTTAGTGCTGTTGGTACGTTGTTGGGTAGAATACTAATAAATTTACAGTTTGCAAAGAAATACACTGATACACTAAGTGAAGGGCAATAGGAAGTGTGGAAGCGGAGCCAATCGAATGGTTTCGATCACCGATATTTGACTTTGAAGTAAGTTTCGATTAATACTGTAAAAATCTGCGAAATATAGCGCTTAATTCGACTTGACGTCGTGTTAAAAATCATTATAAAAATGTTAGACAGATTTCAAGCCTCGTTATAAAAATTAAAAAAAGAAAAACCGCTCATTCT
Organism: Acanthosepion pharaonis; assembly: GCA_903632075.3. NCBI lineage: Eukaryota > Metazoa > Mollusca > Cephalopoda > Sepiida > Sepiidae > Acanthosepion > Acanthosepion pharaonis. The sequence goes on along the minus strand of CAHIKZ030000780.1, from coordinate 1,136,718 downwards.
TGTAGCTGCTAAAATGTTTGGATTTTCTCGGTAGATCAATGACGACAGAGTATTGCATCCAATCATCAATAGGGGCTCCATATATTCGCCCTTGATTGTTCTTCTGTGCCGCGTCAGGAAATTTTTCTCCCCGGAATCGATACTGCAAATATACAAAACAACCATTCGCCCTTGCATGGAGTATTGCTGCCATATATGGTCTGGGGCACCTTCTGTTTACCTCGGAGTTCTTGAGAAGATCCAGAGACGGATATACAATATAATTGGCCATGATCTAGCATCTCGTTTACAGTTGCTCTCTCACAGACGCGCCGTCGCCTCCCTCTGTCTATTTTATAAATACTTTCATGGTAATTGGTCAGATGAGCTGCTTTCACTGGTTCCCAGACTTCATGAATTCAAGCGTCCTACGAGGCTGGCATCCCGCTTTGACTCTGTAGAAACTTTTAAATGTAGCAGTCTCTTCTACGCCAATAGCTTCATACCTCGCACCTCTCGCCCTTCCCTATTACTGTTTCCCTGAGAGATATAATCTCCAACTACTCAAATGTAATGTAAATCGACATCTCCAGTTACTTTGATCTATCAACTATCCCTCTCCTCATCCTTTCTTCTATCACTACTATCTACTCTTGCTCCAAATCTTCTGCAACCCCCTGCATCCTAGTGGCTTCACGCCTTTCTCGGTGCATAATGCTTAATATATATATATATATATATATATATATATATATATATATATATATATATATATATATATATATATAAAAAGGTACGATTCGAAAATCATTTGGGCACTTCGCGGGATGCAGTTGTTAGCAAGGTTGTCTTGCTAAAGCAGTTACGAGTGAATGATGAGTTCGATCTTCATACTTTCGACCTTGTGCCTCATCTAAGCTACGCCTAGGGAACAACCCAGGGTACTTGAACGATGTTTAATGGTTAACAAGCATGTCCCACTAGATCAACTAGGATGGAATAGCGATTAAAATCCTCACCGAGTACACTATATAGTCAGCCTTGTGTTACATTTAAGCTACGCTCAGAAAATCATTATCATAGGTCTAGTCTTAAAGAATATCCAGTTTTCTGAATAGTGATTTACAAGTCAGGAGGTAAAATGATGACAACACTGTCTTCCAAACTGGATTTCTTTCCATGTTGCCCGTACCGTTAAAAAAATAGGATGATTACCATACAAGACAAGTGTGATCAGAGAATTTAACTGATAGTACATTCAGATACAATACTGGAAGTTTGAATACGGAATAAAAAGTGTTTCAATTTAACAAACACTAGCAGCATGGCCCGGCGTTGCCCGTGCTTGATTAAAAAATCGTACGACTCATACAGCAATCGCTATCACTTGTCTATTTTTGCCCTTCCTTGTCTTTAAAGGAGTGACCTTTGCCGTGCTAATGTTGCTACATGCCTTACTTCTTGCCTATCTCACACTGCGAATGTTTTCTAAGCTCTATACTAAACATTAAATCTGTTACGAAAAAAGAACTAAACAAAATGAACACAAAACGATCACCTTTAAAAAAGACTCGTAACTGGAAAAACCGAATGAAAAGAGAATTTTAACATCAAATACTTTTTCACACCCAACCCAGTTCTGCGGAATCAGAATCAATGTTGAGTTTAAGCAAGCGAATGAGGCAATTGGAGTAAAGTGCCATGCAGATTTAAATTTTTCCCACGTGACGAATGCCGGTATCGATTTTTTTGCATGCTAGTTAACATTCGTGTCAGTCAGCTGTTGACTCTCACGCTAGCCAATAGAATCTTCCTGCCTATTCGTGGCAGCCAGCTGTAGGCTCTCACTCTGGCCAGTCGAAAATGGCCGCAGACTACATGAAAACTGCCGTAGAAGCATGAAAAAATCGATTATTTCCACTATCGATCGCGGGTGGGGAAATGCAAAGTCGGTCTCGGCCTTCCCGCTAATTTGGAGCATGTGCATTTAAATTTTGGTGCAAATCCGTAGAAAATTGCGTCCGTGCATTCGTTACACACACACACACACACACACACACACACACACACACACACACACACACACACACACACACACATCCTGCTTTTTACAGATAGAGATTTAATTTATTTTCTGGCATATAAACAGAATTATTCAGATCACTAATGTCTAAAGAAACACTAAGATAAAACATTTCTGTTCCTTGTTTCAAGTGTGGGTATACAAGTCGTGTGTTAGAGTCCCAAAGAGAAAATTCTCGTCGAAATATTTGATTTCAACTTTTATCCTCCCAGCTATGGGTTAAATATCAGATGATACCTCTAATCGTGTTTGGCAACTTGTGAATGAGGACAACACTGAACTCAAAACCGTATGGTGGGGCATATACTTGAACTTTCAACTTAAGCTCCCGAATCATAGTGGCAGTATAAACTATTGGCCTGCTATGTGAGTTTTCAAGATTCATAGATTGGCCTGAACAAAGTTGAAGACACTGAAAAGAGTAGCCATTCTGAAAATAAGAAATCGCACTGATTTGCAATCTAAGTGAAACAACCGTAAACGTGTATTGCGTGTTGATGAGACAGGACAGGCATCTGTTTCGATAAGGATGACTAGTACACTTAAAGAAGTTACTACTTTGAAAGTTTTCTCGATGTCGTACCGGAAAGATTCCCCCCCCCAGAAAACAGAAGCTAAAAACTTCAAATACAATTATAGAATGAAATTAAAGTTCCTAGTTCTGTTTCATTTTCAAGCGAATTTTGGAAAAACTTATTTTGAAATTTACTGAGTTTTATAAGCACATACATTCATAATATTAGTTTCTATGGGTATTGGGAGAGTATTCTTTTTCATTGGCAACTATTGTATCAGCATATTAGTCACTTTCGAAAAAATGTCAAGTCAAGGTAGGGTAGGAGTGCCTTTTCAAACGAATGATGACATCGGTTCAACGCATGTCGTCAGGTCATTTTCAACGACAAAAAGCTTTTCGCACTTTTGCTTCGCCGTTAAATTTATACTTGTATACAAAAAGATTTTTTCTAAAAGGGTTGTTTGTATATGAATACGTCGTATTGAACTACAATTTTAAAATATTATGCTTAATTTTAATTACTAATAGACTATACTTCTTTTAAAACAAATAAATGTAACAGAATTACTTAAATTATTAAAAAAATATTATTAAATATCAAATATAAATATGTACTTTTCATTTATCAATTATTTCATTTTAATTAAATATTACTTAGGGAAAATTTTTAACAATGTCGCCAAAAATAGCTATTTCATTTCTTAAATTCGTAAATTTTTATTTTTTGTAAATCTAGTAATATATAGTTTCTCAAGTATGCACAAAGGCCATGGGTCATTTAATGACCTACATATTCTAGCCTTTCTTATTAATTTCCATTTCACAATAGGTGTTTTATTGGTTTCTTTTAAGGGGCAGAAATATTTCGATAGAATAAATAAATACCGAAATCAGACGTCCCTGTCGAAATGTTTCGTTTGTATGTAGCTGTAATATGTCGTGATGTAGAATACCCAAAATACATAAAAAGTTGAGCAAAAACACAACGCACATGACCTGACTGCATTTAGCATGAAACAGACTGTCACCCACTGTTGTTTACATCCATGTCCACTATTATATTTACATGTGCTCTATCCATGATAATGAGCACTTAAACCCATTCATATAGCACACCTTAAAACTATATTTCATCTTCTGTATATAACATATGGGGAATAGCCATATGAGGTAATGTTGGATTTTATTGTTTATGAATTATTTGTTATGTAAAAATAAATATATTGTGCTCTTTTTGTGGATCAGTTTTAATATTCTATTTTATTAGGATCCACTTGGATTATATACGAACGGAATTGATATCTTTACTATCTATCTTTACTATCTATCTATCTATCTATCTATCTATGTATATATATATATATATATATATATATATATATATATATATATATATATATATATATATATTGACAGAGAGAGAGAGAGAGAGAGAAAGTCACTGAGCAATGTGTTGTATTTTAGGTGGAGTTTTCGTAAATTCAAGAATATACACTCTGCCCTGGGAGGCACACACTCTAGCAAATCCATTATCTGGATTGTGTTAAAATTTCGATTAATAAACTCATATGAGTCCAAACTAACGTCAGTCTCCATTCAATTCTAGTGAGACATTGATCTCGTTAAATGGGATTCCTAATGTGCTGAACCGTTTTAATTAGACCAACGCAAACGTGACTGAATCTTTTGTGATTAATTAAATTTCAATTGTAAAATCAATTTTTTTATTATTATTATTATTATTATTATTATTATTATTATTATTATTATTATTATTATTATTCAGTCATCAAATGGTTTTATTGCCCTCTTATAAAATTACATCATTCGCCAAAATTATGTGCTCGGTAAATGTAGATTCTCAGAATATTGGTTGCATTTCTAAATACTATGAAATTCATGAAACAGAACAATCATTTGTAAGAAGAGAGAATGTATAATCTGTACGAGGAAAGCCAAATGATAAAATTTCGAGATGCCAAAAGCAAGAACATTTTTTAACTGTCTGGGAAAATTTTTTTAGAGATTACGGAAAATATGCCGCAAAAATCTAATGCATGTATTAAGTAAATAACATTTCTTTAGAAACAAAAAAAAATGGTGGGGGAGAATGCAGGACACTTTCCTCGCCATCCTCACTGTTATTCGTCATGACTTGTCATCTCAATTTCAGTCACTTTCCCACCACCTTAATGTATCAGGTCATCCCATAAGTTCTGTCCGAATTTTAACTTCTTGTTAAAATGAAAGAACTTTAAACAGTATTTTATAATGTCTAATGGAGCTGAACATTATTTTTATGTTTTGATGCATTTAAACTGATCTAATTTGATTTCAGAGAACAATAAAATTAAATTTTGTTTGATTAAAACCCTGCTAACATGGAAGTATCCAAGAATCATTTGAGGCACATAATGCTTTATGAGTTCAAGAAAGGAAACTCAGCAGCCGAAGCGGCTAGAAACATTCACTCAGTTTATGTAGAGGAATGTGTGAATGAAAGAACTTGTAGAAGATGGTTTGCAAAATTCAGAGGTGGAGATTTTACCCTTGAAGATGAAGATCGAACCGGACGTCAAGTTGAGTTTGATGAAAAGCTTCATGAAGCAGCCTTTGAAGAAAATCCTGCTTTATCAGTTGCGAAATTGGCAGTGGTTCTCAGTTCAAACCATACAACTGTTCATCGTCATCTTCAACAATTTGGAAAAGTTCCTAAACTTGGAAAATGGGTGTCTCATGAATTGTCTGAAAACAATCTCAAATCCCGAGTTGACATCTGCTCTTCTCTCCATTCTCGCCAACTTGTTTCACCTTTTTTTTGGATAGAATTGTGACTGGCGACGAAAAATGGATCTTTTATCGAAATGTTAAGCGTCATAGACAGTGACTTGTTAAAAGGGAAGGATCCCAACCACAGCCGAGAAGGGAACTTCATGGGCAAAAGGTTTTTCTTTCAATCTGATGGGATCGCCAAGGAATAATCCACTTTGAATTCTTACCACCTAATGCAACAATTAATTCTCAAATATACTGTCAGCAATTAGAGCGTTTGAATCAAGCTTTGAGGAAAAAAAGACCTGCTCTAGTGAATCAAGAAAGGGTGATGTTTCATCAGGACAATGCATGACCCCACACAGCAAGAATCACGTCAAAAAAGATCGAAAAACTTGGTTGGGAGAAAATTCCTCGTCCACCTTATTCTCCCGATCTTTCTCCTTCAGACTACCATTTGTTTCGTAGCTTACAGAATCATTTGGAAGAAACAGTTTCTTTAACACAGGAAGAGGTTAAAACTGACATTTGTGAGTTCTTCGAATCAAAGCGAAAAGAATTTTACAGTAATGGAATTAGTAAGCTTGTTAATAGATGGAAGGAAGTCATAGATAATCAGATAATACATTGATGATTGAATCTGTAATTAAATGTAACATTTGGTCACTTGTTTTCTTTATTCAAAATTCGGACAGAACTTATGGGATGACCTGATAGATCCCCTGTACCTTTTCTATAACTGCTAGCGCGGCAATTGTTCTGCTGAAATTTCCTCTATGGTACCTAGACTTTATAAATTTCAGCGCTGTACTAAAGTGATGGAAAGGTCTCATCATTTTATTGTTGAAAAGGCTAGATGTAGCCATATGTTCTATGCTAAAAGTTTCTTTTCCCGCACTTCTCGCTTGTGGAACTTTCTTCCGGTTTCTTCCTTCCCTGTCAACTTTGATCTTCAAATATTTAAATCCAATGCCAATCGTAATCCACTATCTTTTTAATTTTATTTTTCTCTCTCCTTAGTGGTTGTTTTGCTTATATTCGCTAACACTCAGTACCCCACACCTTGCGCCTTAGTGGTTTTATTGCCTTGCTTGAGGTGAAATGATTAAATAAAGAGAGAAGAGATTTTCAGCAACGGAGATCTGGTTCTACAAATGAATGTTCAGAAGATCAGAGACGAGACATGTTAGCAAAGAGGATTCTTTAAGAAAAAAAAAAAAAAGAGAGAATGAAACAAGATATTTTTAATTAATAATAGGAATAGGGGTTGGAAATAGCTGGTAAAATAATGTGGAATGAGATATGAGAGTATTTGCCACTCACAGGACATACTGAAGTGAAAACAACGAGGAAGACAAGGAGTGAAAACAGGACGTAGTGGGACAGTGTGAGGACCTCAAATTACTAGGTAATAGGAACGCTAGATAATTAATGATTACCCAGGGCCTGAAGTGACCTTGTATTATTATTATTAGTATTATTATTATTATTATTATTAGTAGTAGTAGTAGTAGTAGTAATAATAATAATAATAATAATAAGAAGAAGAAGAAGAAGAAGAAGGAGGACGAGGAGGGGGAGAAGGAGAAGAAGAAGAAGAAGAAGAAGAAGAAGAAGAAGAAGAAGAAGAAGAAGAAGAAGAAATCCCAACGAGGTGGGAGGCAGGAAGGAAGCATGCTTTAAATTTAAGATTGAAGTTTAAAGTTAAATTAATGTATGGATCGATAAAAAATATTCATGAAGAATTTGAGAATTAAAAACAAATACAGGAAAACCTCAGCTGTATAAAATAATTGTGGGTGTCATGACGATAATGACGATACTTTTATTCTTTACTTAAAAAAAAACAAAAACAAAAAACAAAACGTTATAACAATTCGTTTGTAATATAATGGCTGCCGTTATATAAAGATAGGGACGAGCAAAGTTGTAACGAAGTACGAGATCGCGAGGCAGTCGTGGGTGGAGCGGGAAGGGACATGCCCATCTTTGGTGTTTTCCTCACTTTGAAAATGGAAGCCTTTGTCAACGTTTCGTGTGATGTTGGCTAGCAAACAAGCACTTGTTATCGCAACTGCGCATACAGTGGCAAAAGTGACCGTTTCTGTTATCGAAATATTCACTGAAAATGGTTGCCACTGAACTGCCTCGCTTTTGAAAGAAGGCGAATAGAGGCACACACTCACACAAACAAAAATTTCACACGGACGCGCCCTTTCATACTGCCGTTGAGAACTAAATCATTTTAATTCTATAGATGATCCAATATGGCGGCGTTCCAACACGAAACGAGGAGAAACTACACGGAAACAATCAAAGTCAAATAAACCCCAAAAAATATATATATATGTATTTGGCAACTAAATTTGGTGTTATGTTTAGGATTAGGCGTTTGATTATGATCAATCTATTATGATATGAAGTCTGTCATGATTTTCTAATACTTGACAATAAAAAGGATATGATTTTACTGCGGAGTCTTGGATAAAATCACTTACTGAAATTTTTGATTTTAATATTAGACAATTATTTTAGCACAATAAGAAACATAATGCGTGGTTTAAAGTAGATTTTGTCTTTTTATTGTCTACTGCGTTCTTTCATATCAGACTCTTTTGAATCAAATAAAGGCACATTCTTCCACCCCCCATATATATATATATATATATATATATATATATATATATATATATATATATATAAATAGGGGAAGGTGAAAGCTATTTGTTTTAAAGGTAAGACGAACTATGACACGAACTCAATCCACGAATTCAGTACACACCTGGGTTGATAAAATAGACAACCGATATCTTCGTCTGCCGAAAAAGGCTATTCCCAATATGAGGTGATTTTGGATTTTATTGTTTATTAAATATTGGCTCTGTAATAATAAATACATTGAGCTCTTTTTGTGGATCACTTTTAATATTTTATATTAGTAGAATTCACTTGGATTATATACCAACGGATTTGTTACCTTTATTATATATATATATATATATATATATATATATATATATATATATATATATATATATGGGGAAATTATTGTTGTTCCAACGAGAGAAAATTGCATCTTCGAAAGAGAGAAAATGCCGCAAAAGTTGTTTGTATTATTATGTAGATTTTTTCATGCTTTATTTTGTATATTTCGCTACACGAGTTTCTGATCTTATGGCCCTCCCCAGGCGAAGAATGTGGCAAGTCATCACAAAATGCAACAAGAAAATAAGTGGGATTCGTGATATACAGGAAAACTCCAAAAATGGAATTTATGCGCCTACACATATTCAAACAATGTTGGATATTTAAAACACAAAAAAATATTCAAATCTAATTTGTACAATGATACACTTGAAATAAAAATAAACTCAGTCATATATTAAAGGACAAGTGATTTAAAATTAGGTTTTGAGTTTTGTTTAAAATGTATGAAGTTTGGTTCAATTTTCCTCTCGAGAATCTATGTTACATATTTAGAAGTCTACCTTTCACCCTTGTTTTGAATATTGCTACGACATATGGTCCTGTGTTCCTACTATACATTTAGTAATTCTTTCTAAAATCCCAAAAAAGAATCAGCAATATCAGTAGCCTTTCCTAGTCACTTTGTCACCGCTATAATGTAGAATCCCCGTGCTGTTTCTATAAATATTTTCAGGTAATTGTTCGGATAAGTTCTACTGATGTTTCTGCCACATTTTAAGGATTATGTGTATTGGGGGAAGGGTTATTACTGACATTATTTTATTTGGTTTCCTGTAAATAGTTTTGTTTTTATATTGTAAATACTCATTGGGTTTAGTTTTTAAATTGTTGTTTTATTCCCGACCCCCAGCAGACAATGAACGGTGAATATGTGACTAGTTAGGTTTTTCATAGAGACTGAGGTATTATGGTGAATGTAATAGGAAAGTTAAGTAAGAATGTGTTGTTTTGGTGTTAGGAATATTGTGATATGTTTGAGTTAGTGTTAGTGGCTAGCTAAGTTTAAAGTGAAACCATCATTTTCCCCATTCCCAATTTTGGCCTCGTGCCACATTTTCTGTACATAGCAGAAATAAATATCGCTCTTCGCTACGCTAATTAGACTTCATGAATTTGAAGCGTTGTACACGATTGGAAAGAATTTCTCATTAATTTGCACTTGAACTGGCTAGGTGTAACCATAAGATTTATGCTAACAGTTTATTTTCCCGCACTTCTCACTTTTCTATTGTTCTTCCTCTTCAAGGTTTCTGTTATTCTTTGACACTCAGTAACCCTTTGTATCTTAGTGGCTTTATTCTCTTTCATGGTTTGAAATGATTAAAAATAAATCGGAATAAAACATAGATATTATGGCAATTCTTTCTGTAAATAGACACTCTTAGAAATGCGACAACCAATACAACCAAAGCACTATTTTGAAAATATGCGTGCATTTTATAGAATATACAATGCCCAAATATATACACATGCAACATTCGGTTTGATATAGTTCAGTTTCTGTTCTTTGAAGCATTTTTATTTATTTTCGCGTTGCCAACAATTTTCTTAGAACCTATTTAGTAAAGATCTGACATAATTTCGTCAAATACTGTTTTTTTTTTCTGAGTTTAGACGTTTGATATTGCTTTAGAGATCCTGAAATATATCTTTATATTCCAGATGTGTTTTTTTTATATCATTGCAGAAGTGAGTGAGATATATATCTCGGAGCAAATAATCACACATGCAGAAGGAAAAAAAGTTCATATATGTTGCTTATCGTGAAAGCTCTCATATACTGAGGCGCACGCTCATATCATATTACCTAAAAACGCATGTTTGAATATTATTTTCGAAAGGGAAGTAACAAATATTTTTTCTGTGTTTCTGATACGTTGTCCTCAGTTATGTGGGTGTAAATACACATTGTTATTAACCGATATTTATAAGTGTATTTTCCCTGCCAGTGTTTCTTTATGCGCAGTTTCACAAGTAGAAAAAAAAGAGACGTATATGGTCAGGAAAGTTACGAAAAAAAATGGAAGATTCGGGGGTTTAGATTATTGTTGGGCAAATTAACGGTGTGGCCTGCCATGTGTTTGTGACCTTATAATCTTTTTGGGCAACTAATTATGCGGGTGCGTTTTTACGTGTCAGAATGCCGGTAAAGGCGTAAGTGTGATACCAGGAACGATATTAAGATCGAAATGAAAAGGGGAAAGTCTTTAGCGAACTGAAAATAACACAAAAGAATACCCATATGGAGGGAATATAATATGAACATGGCGGAGAATGTGGACAAAAAAAAAAAGAGATGAATGAAAATTATAGAAGAATGGATAAATGCGTAAAATAGAACAAGAAAAATAATATACTTTCTGTATGCAATAAAGAAATCGATGTCTTGCGTCAGAAGCGCTTGTATAATATAGACAAAACGTTTGGGTACACCCTCTGCATTATGAAGAGTCTCCTAAAAAAAACGAGATTGCGTGGTTTTTCAAAACCAATTTAAGAGGTCACTTCGGTTCATAAGAACATTCTCTTCCTGAAGTTTTTTTTAACATATATATTCAATACTACTACTACTACTACTATTAATAATAATAATAATATATTCCGTGATAAGGGAATAAACACATAACACCAGGTGGATACTAAAAGAAAGGTTTATTGTACACAACAAGTACAATATGTAATACGGTACAGTTATACACACAGGTCAATCAAGTAGTGAGTGCCACTAATTAGAAGGTCGGACGTGCTTGCGTCGTCTCTATCACTCATCCTGTTCTCTCTCTTGTAGACGCCTGACTTTATAGGTACTTACTATCTATAGTGTAATCCTTCATGGGGGTGACTGGTTATTCCATTACATCAAATAATAATAACAATAATAATAATAATAATAAGAAGAAGAAGAAGAAGATTAATAATAATAATAATAATAAATATACCAGAAATTCTACCAATAAAAAAACGAAGCGAACACCCTCTACGCCAAATGAGTAAAGCAGAAAGCAAAACAACTTGGTCAAATGAAATTACAACAAAACTGGGAGGACAAGGCGTTGCATGGCAAATACATAAAAGAAGAACGAAAGAGTCATATATGGACTAACAGAAAACACATCAATATCTGAGGAGCACCGGACTGAAAGCTGGGGCAGAAGGCCTAATTATTACAACTCAGGACGAAATCCTCGCAACCAGATCCTATCACTGTCACATAATCAAGGATTGAACTAACCCAAAATGGAGGAAATGCAGAAAATATGATGAAACTATTGACCATATTATATCGGGATTGTGTGCAACTGGTAAAAAATGAACATACCCACAGACATAGCAATGTAGCGACATATGTGCACTGGAAGATATGCAAGAAGCATACAATAGAAACCACTGAGAAATGTTATGAAGAACTTCCAGACACATTTATCGAAAATAATGATGTAACTATCCTCTGGGACGTGCTAATTCAAACTGGGAGAAAGCCAACAGACCTGATATTATCATACAAGGCAAGAAATTCAGGAAGTGTATGCATATTGACATAGCAATACCATCTGGAGAAACACTTTATAAAAATTATCCAGAAATTGTCCAAATACAAGGACCTGGAGATCGGAATTAACAGGATGTGGGGAATGAAGTCTGAGACTGTACTAATAATAATCGGATCTCTGGTCCTCGTTAGAAAAGGAATGAACAATTTTACTAATAATGCCGTAGGTAACATCAACATGCAAAATGCCCTACGAGGAACATCCCATATACTAAGAAAAGTGCTGTCAGTTAAATGGTAATTCTCCTATAGGGCCTTAGGACCATGACTTGGATCCGGCTCTACAGGATACAAAACAGGAAACATAATACAGAAACAACAACAACAAGAACAATAATAATAATAATAATAATAATAATAATAATAATATATAATGAAATATAAATCTCGGCATAAGAGTATTGGCCAATATCTGCATTGGAAAATATGTAACTTTTACGGGAAGGAAACTTAAAGAAACTGGAAAGAACATCCCCAGACCCGGTTACAGAAATAGGACCTGTAACAATTTTATGGGATTTTACAATATACACAAAGAGCACAATCAAAGCTAATCGCTTATACATAATGATAAATAACCACAAAAACAATATGCTGTTTTATTGACATGACAGTCAATGCAAATTGTAATGTATCATTGAAGGTCTTCAAAAATCTATCAAAATACAAGGATCTTGAAATGGAAATCTAAAAGATGTTAACGTTAATAACTGAACACTATACAATTTATAAACACCTAAGGAAAGCTATCCGCATTTATTTCTCATAAATTTGATATATTTACAACCAAAAATTATGTTTACTAAAAACTTTCACAAAGCACAATATTTTTTGCGTAAACTTTGGAAGAGATTAGAAATCTTTAAAAATCCGTAGATTCAATCTCTAATTTCAAGAGCTGCTTCTTTCTCCTCCTGCTAAGAGCAACGTATCATTAGATATGTGTTTTTAATTTGTTTTGTTTTTTCTCAAGCTGTTACCAAATTCCACAAGATATGCTCTGAATCGTAACATAAAATTAAAACTATCTAATAATTTAATGGTATAGGCTTTTAATTGCTATCATAAATAATATAAATGAAGGATGTAGTGTCAACAAAAAACCTCTTTCGATGGCTAATAAATTATTACAAGAATAAAAGAATTTAGTATATTGGGGCAACGGATCATTATTTAAACATATATTATTACATTGCACATCACATTGCAATGCATCTAGACATTAGTTCTGTTGTAATATTTCGGTCTATCACGTGGTATGACGTCATAGAACCACATCTCAACTCAAGATATGCGTCTGCAATTCCGCGACCGTAAACGTCGCATAGCAATGTTCTATCTCAAAATAACAAAATATCATCTTTGACGGTGGAAATCTTTGTTTCATGCCTGTTTAACCATTCTCTGAGAATGACCCATGTAAGCCGAAAGCTTAGGACCAACTTAATAAAAAAATATCCAAATGTTGGATAATTTCTGTCTTTATTTTCACCATAAATTACAGCAAACATTCGCACATGGCACAGGGGAAAAAGGCGTTAGTCAGATCCAGTGACAGGACCCAAAGAGTGTGAGTTCAATACCTGGTTAAGGCGGTGGAGAACTTGGAGAGGGGGATTAACAGGAAATAACTAATAACTGACATCCATTAGACATGGCACGTGGAACTAGAACAGTCTACCCCAGTGATCGAAATAAAGGGTTCAGTTCGACATTCCAACCAACTAAAGAAGCCCGGAGCGTACAACGGCCGAAACGTTGTAATAAAAATGGCAACAAAATGAGGACAGTAGTCCGAATAATGTAAATAGTGTACATAATACCTCATCTCAGAAATATAGACTAATATTTATCTCCAGTTATTCACCCTTGACTTATACGGTACGTGAGAATAACTCCGATGAAAAGCAATTGCAATTAAATAAAAATCATGGTAATGTCTACTGCTGACATATATTTTTGCCAGTAAAAACTTCTTATTGATTCTTTCTGTCGTCAACTTGAAGTTTTTAAAATGGCTTGAAAGGGATCGATTGATTTGAAAGTGTTCACATACATCCTATATTTAAAATATGACAACGAAAGTAAGTTTTAGGAGAAAAAAAGAAAAACAAACAGACTGCATTTTTATTCAATAAGTAAACAAATTACCAAGGTGACAAAATTTAGGAGCAAGGGAACAGTTGAAGTGAAACGTTTGGCGAAGACTTAAAGAATTGAAGGAATCGGTGTGAAGGACAGATGAAGAAAATCTTTAGGGAAAGAGAATAATAAAGAAAAAAAAAACGGAAAAAAAAGAGGGAGTAAGAAATTCAAAGAAGCTGTAAGAAAAAAGACGAAAGAAAAAGAGAAGGATTAAAAACTAAAAGTAGATAATAATAATAATAATAATAATAATAATAATAATAATAATAATAATAATAACGGATTGGTGCAGTGGGTATATTTTTATCTTTACCCCATTGCTTCGTATACACTATTCGACTACTTCCCTTGGGTGTCTATCGTATTTGGTAACCTTAGAATGTCAAAAGAAAGCGTTTATTTGATCCACACGGTCTCAGTGGAGAGGTAGATTGACATCATAAGAAAGAATTGTCGGTTACGAGTTCTGGAGTTTGCTCGGAAGGACACCGCATTTGACAGTCATAGGAATGGGAAAACATAACCCAGTAGATCAAATAAAGGTTGATATTTGGCATTCCTTGGAGGTTACAGAATTCAGTATTGTAAAGATGCATGCCACAGCGGCCGATACGTTGTCAGAAAGGTAGGAAGATGAAGAAACTAGTTCGCGAAAAGTAAAAAAGAACAAAACAAAAAAAAAACATATGTATATGTTTGTCTCAGGCTTATATCGACAGAATTAGATCAGACCTGGATAATAGCCTCCCAGAAATAGAGGCAAAATTAGAATATACAAATATCTAATGATAAAAACCAAAACAAAAAACAAAAAAAATTTTTTTTTCTCAGAATTATATTGACAAAAGTAGAAAAATAGGTGTTACTGGTTCATGAATATAGAGAGCTATAGAAAAGAATATATATTAGTGAGAAAACCTTGTCTCGGAATAATATAGACCGAATTAGGCGAAAAAGTGTATCTCATAGGGACAGAAATTTGTTTAGAAAAATAGAAAAATAATTTTGTATATATATATATAATAGACAAGATTTTGCTATAGAAATATAGAACAAATAACATTTAAAATGGATATCGCTGTCACGAATAATAAAGAGTTGTATCCACTTGCCTTCTTACTCTCTTTCTTGAGAGAGCTATTTCTGTTAACTGGGACTATAAAAGGACACTGTACGTGAACCTTTTTATTCTCAGTTGAATAAAACTTTCTTAAAGCCTACACCCACATATTTTTGATATTAGACTTGCATAATACTTTTTTATCTCATAAAAATAGCAAAAATAAAAGATGGATATCTAATAATGACAAGGTTTTATCTCACAAATATGAACAAATATTAAAAAGGATATTTAATCGAATAAGGCTTTACGTCAGAAATATAGAAAAAATATAAAAATGTATAACAGCGACAAGTCTTTACCTCAGAATTATAATTTTTTTAAAAGATAAAGTACATAAAAAAGTATAATTATTATTATTTTAGCTTTTGTAACAATGTTTTCCCCTAGCGAAGGATCGTTAATTAATTTGAAACATTTAAAACGATTTATTTTATATTCAACATCGTCACTTGATAAGACACCGAGGGTGTTGAAACAAAATGGCTATTTTTGTAGTGATTTTATAACATATTTATGTTATAAATTTTTTTTTATAAAAAATAATTATATCTGCTCTACTTTGTATTGAGCACTCTTTTAAGAATAGTAATTGTTGGTTATTTTGGAATTCATTCCGTATATATATATCAATTATATACTTGTATATATATATATATATATATATATATATATATATATATATGAACCAGCGAAATATTATTGGGAAAAGAAAAAGTTACATGTTTCACATTTATTGAAAAAAATAATTACAAAAAGTCACAAGAAAATAAAAGCTTGGCATAAAATGATCCATAAGGCGGTGGCTGAGGTAGCTACGAATTAAAAACAGTTTGACGAGGCCATTCACGTGATTTTTTGTTGAGCATCTCTGCGGGAGGGAGAAGCCCACAAACTTGGCTAGAAGACACGCCCCCCCACTTGTGGGTCAAAGGTGATTGAGGCATGCGAGATCTTACAAACCTGGTAATATCAGGCTGTTGAATACCGAATCTGTCATGGTCCACATTGTTTACGTCATCGGTTTGGCCGTTGTGATCCTGTAGATTCCTATTCCGTCGTTGGGGTCTTTGTTAGTCGCATTCATTCTGGTACTTCCTCCTCGATCTTATAGCTATGGGAGTCCTACAGGATTTGGAACTCTTCGCTCTTGAAATCACTGGAACACTCAAGTTCTCTATCCTGACGAGGAACGACCGTATATACCGTGTATAACAACAAATTTGTCCAAATCATGTAACAGTATAAATGTCCATCCCACAAAATGTTTAAGATCTAAAACACACTAAACTAACTGGGTTTCTTTTTTCCGAGTTTTCAGGCAAGACATTTAACAATATTGACACGTTTTGGCGTAAGAATCACTGAAAAACCCTTTGAGTTATTCAGCTAGAAAGAGGACATTTTAAAATTGTTTTGTGTCAGACACGCTGTCTTCTCACTTGAGCAATGGAAGGAGGAAGATCATTCAGGCCTTCAGTAATGGTACCAACATTAATACTCCGACTTACATCTTCAAATTCCATTCAAGAACCATCACAAGAACGGTAAATAAGTGTTAAAAAGCAGGGACAGTAGAGAGGAAAACGGGATCAGGATCTCACTATAGGAAGAGAGATCATCATTTCAACTTAGCGATAAAGAGATCAATTAGAAAAGATACAAATCAATCCATAAGACTTTTGGAACGTTTTAGATATGATAGTACAAAGACTTGAAAATGAAATCGTACGTGAAACCTGTGATGCACTTTGTTACTCCAGGACAGAAAGTTAGACAGGTAGAGAGAGCGAAGATCATCTAGAATAAGGTGTATACAACGGTTCAAAGCTTAATGTAACAAATGCGAAATTTTGTTTTTACACGATTTGAACATTTTTGCTTGTTACACTCGGTATATTTCCATTAGATGTTTGTAATTGACACACATGACTAAATGCGGAAGATTCTTATAATTACTTGACGGGAGTATTAACAAAGCTACCAGAGACATCTTAACAATATGACTTGCTATTTGCTAAGTATTAAGTACAAATATTTTACGTGATGTAAAACACCCCAAGGTATTAACAAAAAGGGAAAACTTTTTTGTAAGTCTTTTAATGCTTGGTCATTGAAATGCTAATTTTTGGCAAGTGCATGGTGCCAGGAAGATTTTAGCACTGTTTTCATATCTATATCATCTGTTGCAATATTTAGCATCATAGTACGCTTTTCTTTCTATTCTTTAATCCTCCTTGCTCTCTTCCTTTTATTTCCCCTCTTTTCCCGATTTTCGCTTCTTCTGTCAGTCTCTCATTCTTCCGATCACTAACTTTTCCGTTTTCCGGCGCCATTCGTTTCATAGAACCCGTCCGTTGCATGAGTAATCGGCAACACCCCAGATGCCTTTCAAAGTTTATCCCATGTCACACCTCATGAATATTCAAAATCACACTCTACTATTCAAGTGAGTTATGCTCTTGCATCGATTTTGCACGACGACTTACGTTATCCCTCTTTAACAACCTTCTTTTCTCCGGCGCCTATTCATTTTTTGTTTTCGCTTCTACCCTCAACCATTTGAGCTAACCGGATTTCGATTTTATCCATTTCAATAAATAAAAATTTTAAATTATTCTACCCCTAATTTCTAAAAAAAAAAAAAAAAAAGAAAAAAAAAAAGAAGGAAATTTCCGTCTCTCAACATTTTGCTAAGTGGTCGCCATTGTGCACTTTCCTGCTCGGGTCAGTGTATAGAATCGTCATTGCCCCTAACACTACGTACTTTCTATATCCAAACGACAGGTAAGAAACGCTTAGTGCCATAAATCAAGGGGGATCTCATGAAACGTGATGAGAAATCGAAATGTTTTTTCATAGCTTCAGTCCTAACGGAATAAACGATGAATATATATATATATATATATATATATATATATATATATATATAGAGAGAGAGAGAGAGAGAGAGAGAGAGAGACAGAGACAGAGACAGAGACAGAGAGAGATAATATTAGTGGTAAATATACACATACATATGCGAAATATATAAATGTATATACATACGTGCATACACATACATGTATATTTTTTTCAATAAAAAATTCCGAGAGGATAGAATTCAGGTAGAACTCAATGTTCAGGACAGAGTAACGATATAATAAAAAGGCTTAAACACTAATATTCCATGGTCATAATTTATTCCATTGGAATCGTAAATACGATCCAATTCATCAGACTTACAAATTCAAAAAGAAAACAGAAAAAAAAACAACTCCGGAAATAAAAACAGAATTTAGAGAGAGTGTAAGTATGAGAGTGTGGGACGAATGTTAGAGATAAAGAGAGGGGAACAGACGAGAGAAGGTGGGAGATTAAAACTTAACAGAGAGGTTATTTTAAATATATATATATATATATATATATATATATATATATATATATATATATATATATATATATAAGCCAATTTAGTCGGGTTTCGATACTAGCTAGAATCAACCGGACATCTAATCACACTGATGAGCTGTGATACAGCGAAACAGTCTATCTGTGGATGACAATATATATTCTCCTGAAAAATTTATTTCGGTTGAGATCTCTGGGGAGGGAATTTAAGTTTGTAAACAGTGATTATTAAGGCTAATAATGCAAGAATCTTCGGTAAACCGAATCAAGTCCTTCAGTCACTGAGTGTTTACCTAAAAATAAACGCGCTTGAATTCATCTTCATCCCTGCCGTGCGCTAATGGCTTAGTGGTAGAATCTCCGACAGAGGACAATTTAGTTGTGTTTTGATCCTAGCTTGAGGCAACCGGACGTCTAACCACACGAAACAGACTCTGTGTATATATATATATATATATATATATATATATATATATATATATATATATATATATATATTTATATACACATACCTGTTCTTCTTGAATTGACATATTTTATTGGGAAAAAAAAGGTGTACTTGCCCTTTGTTTTATCGGTTTTTAATTGATTTCCTGTTCTAAACCGGCTGCCATCTACAGATATAGGGTAGAATCTACCGTTTTTAAATCCATAGCTGGGAAGAACTGAGACATTCATATATTTCTTAAGAAGATGAGTATGGACAGAACATAACAGACTGGAACAAAACTAGAACAAAGATGTACATATTTTTCAATGTAATGGCCCTTCAGGATAAAGGCGACGCTCTATCTGCGAAGTTTTCATTTACATATATTTTTCTCGATGGACTGACAGAGGGTTTTTTTGTGAGGCAGGGTTACAAATAGTGGTGTTTGTCTCCTGTTGCTTTTCTTCTTGCGTTTTACTTGTGCTTTCTATCTCCTACACTGGCCGGCAGTCACGGCTAGGGAGCCCATTCTACTCTAATATATAAACACATAGCTGAGGAAGGAGTTATCGATTCTTTATCAAGGGCGTTTAAGCGAAGTGAACGTAACAGACTGGCTCGAATGTCTTTGATTAGCCAAAAGATTTAACGTCGTGTTGATGTATATGTACGTATACTTTTTAAAAATCTGCTTCTCACCGAAATTCAACTGCCATGGTCACAAGAGAAGCCATTTTTTGTTATAAAAAAACCCAAAGCAATTGAGGCTACTTGGAAGACGTAATGGAACATTGCACATTGACTAGAAACAGGTTAGCTTAATTAATGAAAGGAGTAAAAAAAAAAGAATATAAAAGTTATTTGAACTTTTATAATTGTTTTTATTTTTTGCTACTATGTTAAAGATCTCTTCTCACTTCCCATGCACTCTGATTTTACCAATGTTATTGATTAATTGATTTGTTTTCTACAGTAATGTAGCTTATCGGAAGATTTGCAATGGGAATAGCCAGAGATTAGCGACAGATTTCGATGTTTTGCCTGTTCCATTGTAATTCGTCCGGTTCTTAAACCTGCTTATTTCCCTTATAGCAGTTCTTCAGCCTTGGATTTAAAAAGCAATCAAAATGACACGGAGAAGAACTTGACTAGGATGACTGATCAAGCTAATTATACTAAAATTTCGACACTGCCTGAGGCTTTCTTTTCTTTGACTGTACACACTAGTTAGGATACATTTTTTTTTACACAAATCTGCATGGTGTTGTTGATTGTTTCTTCACCTCCATGTTTTATCAGATCAGAGGGAATATTATTCCTTCCTGGTGACTTGTCAGGTTTCAAGATCCTTATTGCCAACTCAACCTTCTCTTTTAGTATTGACGGCTTTAAATAGCCTGCAAAGGATTGATAATCCGTAGAAAACGAATCAATCAATTACTCAAAGTATATATATATATATATATATATATATATATATATATATATATATATATATATAGTTTATGCAAAACTAGGTAATCCGTATGTGTAGACCCAAGGAGGATGATATCCGGAGAGCTCAGTGTAAATTCAGAGCGAATATGTTTGAATACAAAACAGACCACTTTAAGGTTCCATGTAATACATTATTTCACCACAGCCGTTTTAAAGGGCTCTGGATCATCAGACTTTACTTCCAAAGGTTGAAATGAAAAAAAAAAAAAAAAAAGGAAGGGCTGTGGTGAAATAATTTATTACATGGAACCTTAAAGTGGTCTGTTTTTTTTATTCAAACATATATATATATATATATATATATATATATATATATATATATATATATATATACATATACTATATACAGTGCTAAGAATAAATTGTCGTCTACATCATACAAAAAATGAAGATGACATAGACATCACATTTTAATAGATACATTTACACAACATTACTCAAAAATATCTTGAAATACTAAAGGTCAAATCTATTCAATAAAATCGCAATTGGCTTCAACCACGGCCACCAGACGACTTCGGAATATCCTGCATCTCTTCCTTGTTTAAGTTTAAGGTGAATGCTGACATAATCCTTGCTTTCAGTTCATCTTTCGTGTTTTTGGTGTTTCACTCAACTGCTTCCCACACATAATAATCAAGGGGGTTAAGTCTGGTGGATGATGTCGTCATAGAAATTGTTTGACAGCCATGGCTGTTTACTCCTGCTTGTATCATGGTACAGAGCCCTGTTGCCAGACATAAGTTCTTCCAGAAGCCACCTTCTTTAATCCATGACAGCGCTACGTCCGCAAGGCACTTGATGTAGGCCTCTGTGTTGAGTCTGAAGCCCTGTTAAAAGATGAATAGAGTCATAACTTCGGCATGGGTAGTCATCACTCCAGACATCATGATGTTGACTGAATATATCATCCAACTCTTTCCGAATCGTCTGCACTGTCCTCAGATTGACACCCAAAACTTTGAAATGTTCGTATTGGAGCTTCTGCCGGGAATGTCTAGCAGTACAGCATGCCGTTTACAAATTTGACCCTATATATATATATATATATATATATATATATATATATATATATATATATATATATATATATATATATATATAACACCACAATAAAAGTACAAGAAATCCGACAAATATTAGCGTCTGTGCAACTACAAAAATTTAAAGTAAATATGAATTAATTTAAAAAAAGTATTAATTATTATTAATTAAAAAAAATATTATTAATTCTCTCTCTCTCTAATATATATATATATATATATATATATATATATATATATATAGTGTAATTAGGTACCAGTTCTTCCTTCAAACGTCGTCTTACAAAAGAGTGTACGCATTTCCTATATATTAAGTTTGTCCAAGCCGTTAAAATAATTTTATGAAAAGAAAGGAAGGATTTGTAAGGGAAGATCTACTAATTCAATAGACGCAAAATATCTATACTCTTTGATATATATATATATATATATATATATATATATATATATATATATATATATATATATATATACGTTTTATTTAATAATATAAACTCGATATATACTAATCGAAACTAGTGGCGCCAAATTCCTGATCTGTTTATCATATTTAAAACTACAAATTCGAGAAGAATAAGACATACTAAGAATAGAATTAAATAAAAAGAGAAATATATGAGATTGTTGGAATTGCAGTAGATATCGTAGGTGTTTCAATGAGAGATCGTGAAGGTAGATGGATGCAAGCAGGGGACTCTCTCTTTCTCACATTCATATATTTTCTCATGTACATTCGTTAAGTCTCTTGTAACCGACTGTCACCTACATCTTTTCTTTCTGTCGACTGACAGTCGACTACAGTTCAAGGCAATGCTTTGCAGACGTACAGGAAATAGACACAAAAGGCGTCGGTTTGAAAATCTACGTAATCAGACGAATAACGATTTACACGAAGAGAAGACATAGTTGTTGAATTGAGCGAATGTAACTGAAGAAATGAGAATTCCTTTTAAAAATAGAAAGAAAAAAACGTACAAAATGGAAATAATTCAACACTGAGTAGGTTTTAGATAAAGAAACCATGAGAAAATAAAGTTTTAGAGGTGCGAATATGCGCATAAAAATCCGTTTTAGTTCCAATTCTGAACGAGGCTGCAGAATGACGAATAGATTGTATTTTCTTTTCATATTTGTACTTTTATGACAGCTATATAATGTTAGATAAGTAAATGATTTAAAAACGTCAAAAAATAAGAGACATAATATATTTATGTCTATTTTAGACTTAAATGATTGCAGCTCTAAACAGTGTTTGTCTTATAAATATCCTTTCTTGTCAGTGTTCCCTGCATCTACACAAGCTCATTCAGTAAGTTGCTCTCTATTTTCTCTCTGTTCTTCTGAACCAAAATAGGCTCTGTAAGTGTCGAATTCTTTGAGCCCATATAAGCCATTATATCACCCTGAAATATTGACTCTTTCTTTCTGATTCTAATATATTTCTCTTTCATTTCTATTTTCCTTAAAACTTGCTCGTTGATCACACGCTCCACCCATCATATTCTTAGCGTCCTTCCGTAGAAACACATCTCCGTTTCCTCAGATTTCCTCTTCATCTGTAAGGAAATTGTTCTGCCATATAGGAATTTTTAGTAAATCTTTTCTGCCTATTCATGCTTTTTTTCGTTGTATCGCAGAGATGAATGATACACACAGAAGAATGAGTACTTAATATATTTATTCAGCAACCGTATCCGGCGCAAAGGGATACATACAAAAAACACAGAACAATAAGTTACAAAACAATTAACAACACAACTTACAAGAAATAGAGGAGGGTCAAATGCTGTATAAACAAACGAAGTAAAATCAGTCCGAATATTAATCAGCTTAATATCAATTTATTAATTAACTTATTAATCAATTGTTGAAGACAATCGTAGACTAATAGTAGAATATCATAGATTAATCAGAGACAAATAGTCTCTGATTAATCTATGATATTTAAGACTATGAATCAAGCCATGTTGTAGAGTGCTGAAGGAGTGCTACTCTACAACACTATTGTAGGGTAATAATAACTCCGAGTAAATAATTATCACCCCCTTACATATATATACACAAAAAATATTAGTAAGAATAAGAAGTAGCAAGACGTGGACATAACAACGAATACTATTTATTATCTGGTTGTTATGTCGTTACGTATACGAGAGGCAGTAATACTGATTAAAATACTGAGTTTAAGCTCAAATATAGATCAAATATGGATTGGAATCCACCAGAATGATAAGATAACGAGTAAGTAAAATGTATATATATGTTTTTTTTTCTATAGATGTGTATAACGTATGTGCAGATAGTTGTAAAACCTAAAAGTGTCTGAGGTTTGTTTTTTTCTTTTTTTTTTAGTGCTAACATATAAATGTTACTATGGGTTGAGAAAATAAAAGGAGCCGAAATTTTCGTTGACGCACGTGTTGACTGCCTGTCCAATAATGAGAATATTACATGTTTGTGTGTGTATAGAAGAAAAGTGCGCTCGATTCTCATAGGGTTAGAAAGTGTGAATTAATGATAACTATAATGTTTATAATTATTTTAATATAATTATTTTTAACAATTTAATTATTTATATTTTTTTAAGGAAACGACACAGTGACAGTATAGTTTTTTCTGTGTATTTCTTTATGAAGACGACGCTTTGTTTAGCTTTTGAAATTTCGGCCTAAGACTGACTTTCGTTGTGACTGGATCTTTATCGCTCAAAGAAACATGCACTCCACGTTTGCTGAAAAGTAATCCAGGCTGGAGCAAAAGCAACACCATTAATTATTTCTTAAATTTGTTGAACGAAAAATAAATGATAGTAATTTAAGGAAATTTGTATGGTCACATCAAAGCAACATGATTTGTTATGATTAACAAACTATTTAACATGATGAAAATGCCCTGGCTAGTGTACAATACAATGCTGAAACGTACCAAAGAGATGTACAAACAATTTGAAATATTTCTACAATATTTTCAGAAAAAAAACTTGCCAAACATTGCGATCAGAATAACTACATTTTGTCGTTTGCAATGGTTTGGATAATGATGATATTAGCCGTATACTTATATGAAGATATTCGGCATTTTTTGACCGTGTAGTCAGTGCTCATGTCGGTTGAAATTTGTAGAATATTTCTATTAAAATATTTTTCAATGAAATAAGTTCCTCAGATCCACTAACTGTTATTGCTCTTTTCAGTACTGATGGATGTTTCCTTCCTAACATTTTTTTCCTAGTAACGCGGAATGTTAACTTTATTTTCAATTCGAGTTAAATGTGCTATCTACATTATATTTATAATAGTTGCTGCTATTGAAAGTCTTCAAGTGATTATAGTTTCTGTTATTTGGTACAGTTCTTTGTTTGTGATTATGAGGCGCCAAGTAGCATAGAAGAAAAATATGGTCCTCCCTAAGACCGACTGGATTCATTCGCAGGAAAGTATTTTTAATTATCTGATATAGTGGTTATATATAATTGAGAATTTATATATTTCTGAAAACGTTTGTCCCCATACATGGCACACATCTGAAAGTCTCAATGTGATGAGGCTGTCTAAGCACATGATTCGAGTTTTTAGTTTTAATGCTTGGGCTTTGTAGCAATTTGTTGTTTTGAGCAAAACTACTCCTGTTAGAGAATGCAAAGGACAGGGTTAGAATGGTTAGCGAATGGCCGAAGCTACTCGTGATCGGGGTAGTCTGACAGTCTGGGTTTTGAATATAAGTCCAAAACTGCGCGAATTCAAAAGAGAGTCTCGAGAATTCTGTCGCGTCGATATGTCTCCCACATCCAGGTTTGCGTCCGGCTTATACCATTTGCGGAGGGACACTGAGCCAACGGGCGACACACGTTCCTGTCACATCAATCTTACTACCGCCTCTTATAATCCAAGCTTCCAGCCTTAATGAAACGAATAAAAAAAGTAAATAATCATTTTCGTTGATACCGTTTTTATTAATAGCGTGGGGATCTCAAGACGCACAGAACGTAGTAGAAATATATAAATTTCACTTTAAACTCCTAGTAAAATATACTTCATGTTTAGTTTCCTTATTTCCTATTCTAGATTTGTTAAGACTGGTCCATACATCGATATATTTTAAATGTTTAGTATTTATTAATTTCACATTTTGTTTTTTTATGATTGTACGTTATAGGTGCTACCATTGCTTTCATTTCAAATCCAAGTGTCCGTATGGAATGTGTTTTTTTTCGTGAATCCTGTTTCGTAAAATACATGTCAGGATTTTGTTTAAGATCATTCTTATCTCAACTCATAACACTCCTGTAACTGACGTAATAACTCCCTCGCCATCTTTCATTGTTGGATTCTTGATAAATAGGCGCATTAAAAAATATCTGTATTTTCCAAAGATTGTGTATAATAAACTGCAACTTTCTTTATTAATTTCGAGGAATTTGGAATTGGTGAAGAACATTGTATTTTTGTTTAAGATCATTCTTATCTCATGCTATTGGTATTTAGTTAGGGATTTTATATGCTATTGAATAGGATTAAAATGAACCAAATGAACCAGTCCCCGTCTCTTCACATGTGTGCTCCTATCTGAGAAGATCATAAACTAGGAACAGATTAAATAGATTAGGATCTTCATTTCCTTGTTATACTCCTGGTAAATTTTGAAATCGTTCCGTATTAGGTGCTCGCCAGACATGTACGATTTTGTGGGCTGTTATAATTCTTCAATCATTTGAATGAAAGCTTGGAAAGTGGTTTCTAATGGATGAGAAGTGAAATCAGTATACGACGAAATCAATAATTTCGTCGTAAGAGGCTGGTAGGTCAACATAGCAGGTATATAATTTTCTATTGGAGAGGCAAGCAATTTCCTGGAATTGTTTGATGTCATATCTCACCATTACGCCCCTTACTAGACCGAAAGCCAAATTGGGATGTGAGTAGTTGACTTTCATAGAACGGTAGTTTCGGCTTACCTCGCCTTTATAGCTTTGGGAAATATATAAATTATTGCGAAGACAGCTAGCAATCAGGAAGAATGCATGAAAAATATGATTCCTGTTATTTTGAAATGCATTATCTCAAAGCGAACCTAAACAGTTTACACCGGAATGTGGTTTTGAACATACGTATGTCTGATGCACTCCTCCCGTCTAACTTCCCAGCAAAAGAAACGCACCGAAGATGTCTCCCTGATGCAGTTTCAAACTATTAGGCCCAGGTTTTTAAACTGAACGACTAATATCATGAGATTGTTTTTTGTATATTGGAAAAGTAATTTCACAAGTTTATCATCAAGACGAAAAGAAAAAAAAACAACTTACGTAACATTTTACCTTTTAGTAGCAATGACAGTTAAAATAGAAAAAAAATGTTTCAACTTAGACATGACACTAGGAACAAATACAACGAAAATTGTGCAGGCATAAAAAATGCTTCCACTGGGAATAGAGGTGATTGACAAAGAAACCTCAGATAACGTTTTACAACAAAGAAAGAAAAAAAACACCTTTTACTCATGGTATCATTGGATAGAACTGTTTCGCATTATCAGTTGAAAAATACAACATAATTTCATAAAAGACATCTTAGAAGAATTGTAAAAAAGAGAACATTATGTAAATGATCGATAAGAAAAATATGAGCAACAGTGAGACAAGCATAGGTGAATTAATGGTGGTGAAAAAAAATAAATTAGATAAAAAAAATAAATTAGATAAAAAAAAATGAAACTAAAACCATCAAGAGAGATGGGAAGTGGGAATAAGGAGAAATCATTTCATGCAATCAGTGCAAAGATGATGGCGGCACGCGTTTGTTATTAGACGCTGCACAATCAATCGAAGGACGCTTTTGCCAGCAAGGAGACAGCTGAAAAGGAAACACAAACTTAGATCAATTTTCTCCGAGAGTAAGAAAAGCAAGAATGTAAAACGAAATTAAGATATCCTACAAAAATCTATATGTCGCTTTGCTATCATTTTATTTTTGTCTGGTAAATAGCATTCTTTTTTTTTAATTTAATCTCGTCTTTTTGTTTCTACTCTCTTTTTTCCTACCTGTTGTAATTTTTATTTTGTTATAGCCGAATACCTTTAGAGAAAGAGAGAAAGGGTCTACATTAGTTCGGCTTTTGTTTTGTATATTTTGCGTCAGCTTGAATCTATCATATCAACCATAAATTTTAACATTTTACAACAAAAATATTTAGTCATTGATTTAAGCGTCTTCGAGGTGAAAAATTTGGAGTGACATTAATATCAGTTCAATCACATTATAATATCAGTTTTCATCATTGTTCTATTACCTCACCGAGTCAAATGCTTGTAGATTCAGATTTAATGACCTATATTACTTATCTCCGAATCTACTAAATTATTGCAGATCCAAATAAAATGACCAATATTACGTCTCTGCGAATCAAGTAAGTCCTTGTAGATTCAGATATAATAACAAATATTATGTCTCCGCGAATCAAGGGAATGCTTGTGGATTCAGATATAATGACCAATAATACCTCTCCCCGAATCAAGTAAATGCTTGTAGATTCAGATGTAATGGCAGATATTACTTATCTCCGAATCAACTAGATGATTGCAGATTTAGATATAATGACCAATATTACTTCTCCGCGAATCAAGTAAGTCCTTGTAGATTCAGATATAATGACAAATATTACTTATCTCCGAATCAACTCGATGATTGCAGATTCAGATATAATGACCAATATTACGTCTCCGCGAATCAAGTAAATGCTTGTAGATTCACATATAATGACCAGTATTACTTATCTCTGAATCAACTAAATGATTGCAGATTTAGATCTAACGATCAATATTAGCTATTCTCGAATCACGTAAATGTTTCTTCCACAAATAAAACGATCGCTATAGTATCGACAAATAAAGAAAATATTTACCGGCACAAATATAAACCGCCAATATTTACCAATTCCCTTACGAAATAAATGTTTATAAATGCAAATATAAACGGCGGATATTTAGCTTATGTTTTTCGATATCGTAAAAACAAGAAAATCCTTACAGCCACAACTATAATCGACTAACAGATATAAACCACCAATATTTACCTATACACGAAACACGTACAGGGGGGCGACACTATTTTTAGGACACTTTGGAAAGTGTGCTTAAAGGTGTTTTTGCTGCCGAGAGCTTTTGTGTTGATGAGAATGTAGTTCAGCAGTAACTGTTCATTAATGGTATGAACATTGATTGATGGGTGTGTCTTTGGTTTCATGTTTTCTTTATTTTTACTTGAACTTAGGCGGCGCTATTTTTCGGACATGACACAAATTCCGGGTTTTTTAATGATTTAGTCGTCGAACGGCTACAATATGCAAATTTTCTGCAGGTAAATTGTACCCTGACCATTACATTTGAGTATCTTTAACATTCACTGCGAAAACGTACGAAAATCCTGAAGAAGAATGCATTCAAAAGAAGTCATCAGTTTGGTTCAAAAGAAGAGAGAAGACGGGCTCAGCATCCGAAAGATCGCTGCTGAGATGAAGCTACCGAAGTCAACAGTTGAATACATGTTAAGTACAGACTACGAGCGGAAGAAGAAGAAGAGAGGACGGAGAAAACAATGTCCAAGAGAACAGAAAGAAGAATGAAGAGGAGTGTTACGATGTTGTTATCATCTGGAGAAAAGGTGACAGCGAAGAAAGTAAAGGAGAAGTGTGAACTTGACGTCAGTGTTCGAACTGTACAAAGAAAGCTACACGAAATTGGATTTAAATATGCTAAAATTAAGAAAAGAATTACACTAACGAGAAAACACAAGGAGTTAAGGCTGGGAAACGCCAAAAGATGGATAACAAACCATGTCGACTTCAAGAAAGTGATATTTACTGATGAAAAACGTTTTAAGTTCGATGGACCTGACGGGTGGTGTACATGGTCAAGAAAAGGTGAACTTGTTATTCTCAACAAGAGACAGATGGGAGGAGGAGGAGTCATGGTTTTGGGTATGGTATTTCCGAATGGAAACTTGTGGCTCGTGTGGTTAAAAGGACGTCAAAATAGCTTCAGCTACAGAGAACTTTTGGAAAAGAGAGCCCTACCACTCATAGAAAAAGAAATGTGAAGTAATTTTATAGTCTCAAATAAAACGATAATTACTTATATCGTCCGCATGATGTCAATGCATATTTTTTTTTATCGTTACACCCCAGGCAAGTCGACAATATCACTAGAACGCAGTTTGTTACCGAGTGAAATCGAAAGAGAAATTTGAAAATGGGGGAGAATGAAGAAAGGATAAAAATTTAACTGTGTCCAAGGAGACAGAAGATGTCGATAGACGTTGCATTTAAATTTCTGAAGATAATAGTTATCAGGGTTGAAAGAAATCGGAAAGGATTTCCAGAGGCGGAAAGTGCGTGTAAAAGCTATTAAAGTAGAAATGATGGTCGCATCTTGCTCTATAATAAAAAAAAGCTGAGACGTATTTGCCAATCTAGTAGCACGCTTAAGATAATGTAGTCGGTGCACCAAGGAAAAGAAAGGTCATCCAAGCAGTAAGCTATGAAAATATTTGTAGAACATACAGAGGGAAGTCACATCACGTCGAAAGGTATAAGAATGGCGCCGAGCCAGACATGGCAGCCATATTCAATGCACGGACGAATGGCATATTTAAAAATGTGCAAGATGGATTCTGAGATGAAAAAACTTTTGATACGAGGCAGTGTATAATAAAATAATGACTGTTAAATAGCCAACTCGAGGTGACATATAAAACAAGTGTAAAAATATTTATTTTTATCTATTGGCAAATAATTTTAGGTTTAAAGGATTCTTTTAGAATATATTAAAAAGAAAGTGAATCAGTAGAAAAAGCATTTGAACGTCTAATACAGCCATTTTAATAAAGGATGATAGGATGTATTTTTAATATATATGCATCAATGACTAAATTTAATTATTAAAATAATTCGTTTTACAAAACGGATTATTTTAAGCATAAATACTAACCCATTTTCCAAAACTAAAAGAAATTTCTTCTCTATCGTGAACAAGGTTTCCATGCTTTAAAAGAAAATTTCATCGAAACAAAATTGTGTCTTAACTACCAATAATTTGTAATCGAAAAATAACGATTTAAAGGAAAATGGAATTTTATTTAGAAAATCTTTAGTTATATTTTTTGCAAAATTCTCATTTAATATATTCGGTACGCAAAACGAACAATATTCACACTGACATGTTTGATAAAGATTTTCAAGTGTTTAATCGCATTAAAAATAAATGTATTTCCTGAATCTTGTTTGATTATTTTTTTGCTTCTTTACGGCGTCGGAAATGTAAGTATTAAAGAAAAACGCGTTTTAATGGAAAAATAAAGGATTTCGCCAGTAATCATTACCAACGAAATTATAGATTTTTTCCCCCGTTAACAAGAAAAAATGTATTTAGAACATATTGAGGCCGCGTGACGCAATAAACAGAAAACCGACTCTTCTATATATGACAGTTATTTTCTCGGCAAAAGGATTTCTCAAGTGCAAATCTTAACAATGAATGTAACTATATGTTTGATGAACAAGATTGCTGGGCTAGAACTGGGATCCTTCATGGAAATTATCAGCAAAAATAACTTCGAAAAATACAGACAAGGCATTGAATAATACGTGTGGTATTATTTTTGGCGGTAGAATTATAATTATATTTACAGGATTTAGGTGATTATACGTTATTTAAACGGGTTGGTGACGTCAAGACATATGGAGGGGAGGAATGTAAACATTATTGAAAACATGTATTTGAATGGTACAGTTTAAAACGTAAAAGTGTTAACATCATTAGAGCCCATTAATATATGTTCGTTCATATTTTGTACTGCGAGTAATTGCTCACCTAGCTAAAACGATTTCACAGAGACTTAAGAGAATATTCCGCGTCGACTCTAGATATTAACCCACCGAAAGATATGTGGTGAATCATTCAAAGCTATCTACTATAAGAGTTTTCGTTGTGCATTTACTTGTTTATATCTTTCGTGTCACGCACTACACAGCGAAGGGAGATAAATCAGGTCATGGTAAGAGTATTTACGAGTGGTTGCTTTTCTTAATCATTTTAATAATCTATACACATAAAACTTTATCTAAATATAGACAAGATTATTTCCCCAGCAAAATGAACTTTTTTTTTAAACGTTCACTCACTACTACGTTAGACTACAGTCTTATTCTTTTAATCTTTTCCTTAAGAGGAACTCACATGTCGTTGTCTAGAAAGTTATCGTTTTGTTTCAACGTGGTTCTTCCATCTTGAGTCACTGTTATATTAAACACGTAATATTTATAACAAGAAAAGATATTGAACAATTTATATAATGCCAAATGAAATCAATGAATCATCGAGACCGTCTAAAAATATAAAGTAAACTGATTAATCAAAGCGTTCATTGGGCTGCATTTTAGATGTGAATTCTGAATCTTTACTTTATCCCTCAGTGTCCTTTTTCTTGGTCCAAATAGACCGAAGCCTGTGGCTGCAAGTCAGTTAGTAACGAAGAAGCGAAAACTGCTGTAAGGAATTGGGTAAATCAACAGCCAGCCTAGATGTACGAAGCTGGGTTACATGACCTCTTTCGTAAGTGGAACACTGCCATTGAAAGAGATAGTGATTAGGTTGAGTATTAGGAATGCGAAACTGTGATGTATATCTATAACTTGAGGCGAGATCCGTTTGATTGTGCTTCTTATTTCTTATGTGATAAATCAAATTGTATTATTTTTGGGCTCACCGACGTATAATATAGATTAATTAAGCTCTTGCCAACGTTGCCATTGATCTCTCAGTTTGTTTTATATTTTAAGCTATTAGCATATTTTAAGTTGCGAATTATGTATATCGGGTGTAACAGCAAAATTGACCAAACGGTCTAAGAGAAAATTGTCCAACAGTTTAGATTAAGCTTTGAACTGTTGTATCTTAAAACTGATTAAATATATCTTACTGTAATTCACCGAGTTTTGTATAGCATTACTGGACTCTGCTTTGAGTAATAAGAACTTATTTAGCTCTAAGTTGAAATGATGTTCCCTATTGCTGCTGTGACATCCTGGTCCACTTTCCCTCTCTAAATTTTCCCTCTTTTTAAAATTTATTGCCATCTTCAGAGCACAAAACATATATCTGTTAATAAATAGCATAATTTCTAAAAAAAGCATCGTTCGGTCTATACATATTTCATCTTTATGTTTGTTTATGTATGGGAAAATTACGCCCTGAAGATGACAATTTGCAATTGTCAAAAGTACTTGGAATGTGTCTTTTATCTGACAATTCGAATATAAGTATCTTATTATTCAAGGAATTGATAGTAAGTTAATATCTCATTAAGTTGTCTTAGACAAGTGATTTAGCCATTAATTACATGAACATTGCTATTTAATACTTTGTATATATTGTTTCTTTGTGATATGTATACACACACACACACACACACACACACATATATATATATATGTGTGTGAAAGTATATAGAAAATTCAAATAATTATATTGAAGTTTTCGGCTCTTGTTTTGAAACATGAGACCTCTTATGTCGCGAGTTGGAATCATATTTTTAAATAAATAATTATATATATATATATATATATATATATATATATATATATATATATATATATATGTATGTACTTTATTTACTGCATTATTTGCGTAAAGAAATGCCCTCTGCTCGAGCAGGAGAGCCGATTTAGAATTCTTCTCGAGTTCGTTATATACATTTACGTCATAATCTCTTTGGGAAATTCATGAATCCATCTCTTCTCCCCTAGCTATTGGTTAAGCAGTAGGACTTGTAACAGTAAAAAACCTTATTATCTCAAAACAATTCTTACAATATACAAATATTTTCTGGCTTTAAACAGCCTGCAATTGGCTGATAAGTCGTAAAAGAAAGCCACACTTCTGATATTAGTTCTTTTTTGCCCGATTTGTGGAAATTGATCGATGGAGAAATGTTTGGAACCACCTTGTCCGTAGCCTTTGTATTTCTGGCTCTTTAAGTAAGCTACATTTTATCACAGATGTATGTGTATACGTCCGTTCTCACCTGTTTGTGTGATTGTTCCAATCGGTGTTACTCTTTCTTGTTTTATAATGTCTCGTTCCTATCTTTCTGGAGATAAAAAAAACTCATTATCGCCGTTTATATAGATTCACACACACACACACACACATACATTTGTCTTTATTTGTAAGTTCTTTTCATACAACGAGTTAAATTTAGTCGTTCTCTTTCGTCGTCGAAGCGGGAGGAAAAAGTAATGGGGGAAATGTTGTTTGTTGTTGTTGTACTTTTTGAAATTTTCCTCTCTCTCTCTCTCCCTTTAAGTTGCAACAAAATCAAACAATGAAAACATCCCCCTCCTCACTTGCACACGGAGAGAGGAAATCTGACTTTATTTTCATTGATCGGAATGGCTTCGCATTGACAATGTCTTTTATGAGCCTTATTCCATTCGATGAATAACGCTGACTGCAGGTGACTACAACAGCAGCTGGGTAATTGCTAAGATCAGATCGAAACAGAAACAGAAGCTTCCATTATGTTTGCGGTGGTATTGTGATCAGCTTTTGATGGAAACACATATGCACTCGCAAACGCGAGGCCCGCTAATACGGAGACATTTTTGTCTTATTTAGATACTGTCGTCTTTCGCTAGCGTCCGAAAGCAACGCATAGATTGGCGTCTGTTTCAGTGTGTAGCACTGATCTTTACGTTTTACACTAAGAAAATTTATATTTATAAAACTGGTAAGAAATGTTTCTATTTCTGGATTTACAAAGATTGCAGACTTGTCTTTTATAGAAGAGTACATCTGAAATCCCGGCTGGATTCAAAAATTCATCTCCAGTAAGAATATGAAATGTTAGGTGAAAAGGCACTTAAAATTAAAATTAAGTACGGGGCGACACTTTAGTAAAATATATATGATAGAAGAATCAACAGGCAAATTGATAATTTAGCGATAAAAACTGGAATAATGTAGCAAATAAACTGGAAAATTCACACATATACACGCGTATTTATATATTTATTTATTACGACCGACTTATCAATGGTCACGTTCTGACCATGAGAACGTGGTTTGAATCTCATCATGGTTGATTTGTTAGGAAGGAGACTTCCTGATGTTATCGGACTGGTGTAGTCGATTCCAGCGTGCGACAACTTTGGAAAGTGCCTGAAAAAACTACCACGTGTTGACCCAAGCCTTTTGCGTGAAATTAGCTAGACGGAACCCTTGGATGCCGTCGATAGCTGTACTAGCACGAATACACAAGTCATCTTAGCCGAGAGCTTGAGAGTGCTGGCCTTGTTGAAATCTTTTTATTGTAAGAATTTTGTGGAGATAATGGTTTACTGATACAATACTTACTACTTAACCCATAGCTGGGAGGAGAAGAGGTGGATTCATACATTTCCCAAAGGTAATTGAATATAACGAACTGGGATTGGAACTTGATTCTCCGATTTTCAGTTCTGAAAATTTATTCTTTTACACCGCCTACACATCCAGGATTCCAGCAATCATCTAGCTACTGACCAGGATCAACCTTGCTTAACATCAGTGATTGTACGACAACCGGTGTTTCAACGTGATATGGCCGTAAGAGTTTTGTTAAGCGAAAGATGTAGAATTAAAAAGGCAAACAGCAGTAATTAGGTTTGCTGCAATTACATGAAATATTTGATAATAAAAGATTTTATGGGAATGCAAATGTCATCAATTATAGCTTGCTGGTAGATAGGATGGCTTCAATCTACAAATTAGACAACGTCTTAAAGAAAAATACCATTTTTGATGGCTTATGTATGTGATGAGCAATACACATCAACTTTGGTTCCAGACACACACCAAAACCATCACTAAAAAGACTTAAATTACTTACTCTCTATACTCACGGATATAAAATGGAAATTTTTCTCTTAGCCTACAAACGTTGTACTCGTGTTCTTCCTTGAAACCAGTAGCCATTGTTTAGAAGACTAATCTTCTGTGCCAAGAACTAGAATTATTTCACTCGAAAAAGTCTACTATGCAAAGACTTTGTTTCTTGTCACAGCAAAAATAAAAAAGCACTGGACTTAAGGCATGTCTCATCACAGATGAAGAGGATACTTGAAGCAGCAGAAATGTGTTTCTACAGATGCTGAGAATATCATGGACTGAACAGGTGAGCAACGACGAAGTCTGAGAGAAAAATGAAACAAAAAGGACACTTATACGTAACATCGGAAAGGGAAAGTTAAAATTTCGACGGCACATCATCGTGAAAAAAGGATTTGGAAAATTAGATTTTTCACAGGACATATTGAAGGCAAGAAGGACAGAGGAAAATAGTCCATAACTGACATGACGAGATCGTGTAAATGGATGACAGAGCCGGATTTAGGAGACATAGCAAAAAAAAAAAAAAGAAAAAAAATTTTATGAGAACTGCGAAGGATAGGAAATTGTGGATGCGACACATGGGAGAAGATTCACTTTCTCAAAGTGACAAATATGAGACTAGTTTGAATACAATCTGACGTTCCACACGTAAATGCTTATCTAAAGTCGACAGGAGAATAGACGTTACGAAGATTCGAAGGTTGAAATTATAAGGTAGTAGGAAACACTGCCTCAAAGATAGATTACCTGGAAATCTTGAAGATCTTTATCTATATCTATAATTCTCGAAATGTCTGTGTATGTGTAAGTGTGTGTGTGTGTGTGTGTGTGTGTGTGTGTGTGTGTGTGTGTGTGCGCGCGTGTGTCCGGATGTTGTTTATGTTGCAGTTTTTTGGACACATGTACTAGTGAGCTAGTCTAAATGAGTTGACTCATTTTATAGTTCATCAATAGGAGGGTTAACCAATCAGAAAGCTCAAAATATTCAATGCGACGTGTATAAAGGCAGCCATTTTGTTTTTCTCCTAAATTGTCTGCACAGCCAAACCTGATATCGAGGACTTAAAGAATTGCTTAACAACCGCTACTTTCTCTGAATCTTCACTGCCGACCTCTGATATTGAACAGATTATGGACTTCACTGGATTCCATATTCAGAGCCTGCGGCAAACATGGTCAATAGTTTATGCATTTCCACAGGTTTTATTCGACTTTTTTGTTTGATAAATAATTCTTCGGTGGCGATTTCGAGTTCAAATTGTTGGCGACAATGGCTCTCCACTATTTCCTCTCGATTATAACTCTCAGCATTGTTTTACTACTTACTCTCTCTTCTTGGATATATATCTTTCATAAAAAAACTTTAAGAAGGATAAATAGTTTAAATTATTACAATAATGTTATTAATTATTATACAGTTCCCTTTTCAGGGCCGGTCCGCTCCCACCATTTAAAATGTTAAACGCCATTTGAGGATTTGCCTCAGTTGCACCCAAATGTTGTTACTAATATTGATTTTCGGGTAGACTAACTTTTAACTTAAACTGCTCCAATTGAATGGCAACAATTCCCAGTAATGAAAGGCTCGGTCAAAGAAGGCTTATACTGCTATTAAATTTATATGCCATGTTTTTCACGGACGTCATTTCGCATGGCTAGTATATCTTTGACTATCAGCAATATTAATATAGTTATTGATTTATTATTGACCCCACCACCGCCAAGTATTTTTGCCAATGCGGGTATTAAGAAATTACTCTGTCAAACCGAACTTTGCTTAAGCGTCAGACGATACCCATTATGCTAATGTTTGTGGTGATTTCTGAGAGACTGATCCGCAAATACCGTTTCCTTTCTGTCATGTCCAAAGATATGAACAAAGCTAAAGCCAGTGGCTGTGAGAGAGGATAGTCATTTGCGAAGAGAGTTTTTTTTCTTCATGTGCGTTCTTCATTTTTGCTATAAAATGATAATTTATTTTTGATCATCATCACACTGAAAAAAAAAAATCATAAAACTATTTTTCCAATGCGTAACTAATGCATATGCACATAATTAGACATACGTTACATTTTAATGAGGAAGAACTCGGCGGGGTGTTCTTTGTTGATAACTCCAATTAGTATTTTAATAACTGAAAGAATGTGCTGTCAAAATTACTCGGTAAGTATGTGTTGGGACTGTTCTATTCAGCAAAAATAATACTGAGTCTTCATATCAGCCTGACAAGAGATTTCATGCCATCTTTCTTTCTTAGATGCCATGTATTATGCACGCTTGGGCGATCATGTCTCTTTTCAGTTCATGATTGTCTTGGCAGAGGAATTCCCGCAGTAGGCTTTCATTATTTTTTGCGGTAGACTGGTAGCCAACCAAGGCTATAAGACACATTCTGTCCAGTTATTTAACTCATAGAAGTGGGAAATGTGATGGATTAATACGTTTCCCTATGTTAATTGCAAGTAAGTGAATGTAAATAAATCATTTGGAATTCGAACACGGCTCACCGATTTTTCATTCTGAGTCACTGTCCATTACACCACCTGCACATATACTATCTTATCAGGTTCAATTATGATGCAAACGTTTGTACATTGTGTTGGAACGGTGCTGCAATAGATACGATGGCAGACGTATTCGGACGAAATGTCTACAAATCTCCTCCAGAGGTCATCGAAATTATCCCTCGGGATTTCAATTTATATTCAGGTACCCTCTATGCTGAGTAGCTCTTGGGATTTTTACTAAGAGAACAGTAGCGTAGAAGAAATTAAAATAACACGCTGCATCAACCAAATAATAGGCCCTATTTTAAACCTATTTACTCCAGCAAGATAGGTAATGAGGCTAAATGTATTTGCGGAACGATCATTGGAAATATATATTCATACGCTTGAAAATTCTATAAAAAATGAATGACTGTAATAAAACAAGAAACATAAAATAAAAAATTGAAAAAAAAAAAATAAAAAAATGAAAAAAAAAAACAAGAAAAAAAAACAACATAATAGACATAATTTCGTAATCATGAAACATATACAGTGTGCATCAAAAATAATTTTACAAACGTTGGGGCGGGTTCTTCACACCAAAACAAAGACAAAAGTCCACATAAACTTATGTCTGTAAATCCAAAGAAAGTTTACGGTAGATGGCGCGTATATTTATGGTTGGTCTGTCGTCAAATTTCAGTAGTGAGAAGTGTTTTTGTTGTGGCCTGTTTAGGGGCTAGACAGAAAGACGCGGAAGACGAAGGTAGGTTGAAAAAAGTATATTGAAGATACATACAAAGCAAGAGTGTTAGCAATAAGTAGATAGCGGTGTACGTCCGAACGGCAGGTTAACACTGCGTCTACCTAATTCCCTTCTCAACCGAATCTCGCAGTTAGTATTTCTGAGAGGAGAAAGAGTTCATTCTACTGTAGGAGGGTTTACCGCAACAGTTCTGTTTAACAATAACCGAAAAATCGTGAGCAGACAGATATGATTTTTGGATACGACCGCACGAATGGTAATGGCCGCGAAGCCGCACGGCTGTATCAAATTGCGTTTCCAGACCGAAGGCAGCCGAATTATCCAATCTTTGCTTATGGATCGAGGAAGACCGAGATCCGCTCATACGCCAGACCACGAAGAACACATTATAAAAGCAGTCGGGTACGATTCAAGTATCAGCAAAATGAAGTGGACTTAGCATGTCGTACATTTGATAGTAGTACATGGAGGGTAATCAAGTGGAACTCCTGTATCCGTATCATTTGCAACCTGTGCAGGGTCTTTCACCCTCTGATCACTCACCACGGGAGAACTTTTGCCGATGGTTTATTGCAGAAACTGCCGATCCGTTGTTTGTCTCTTCGGTTTTGTTTACAGATGAGGTAACATTGGGAAGAGAATATTACATTCACATAACCAACATTGGTGGGGGAATCGGAATCCCCATGGTACAATACAGGCTAGACACCAACATCAGTTTACGATTAATATGAGGTCTGGAATTGTAGGTGACTGTCTGGTAGGTCCATACGGTCTCCCAGCACGCTTTACAGGAGTTGTCTACAGGGAATTTATTTCTAACACACTTCCAGACCCCTGCTAATACGAAGAAGCATGTGGTTCATTCATGATGGGTCTACAGAACATTTTAGTGACATCGTCCGCGATGCACTGACTGACATCTACCATGAAAATGCATAGGTAATGAAGGCACGGTTCCATGGCATTCATGTTCCCCCGACCTCAGTGTTTTGAATGTTTATCAGTGGCGCCACATAAAATAATAGGTATATGCAGCAGACATTAATAATTCAGAGATGGAGTGGGAGTATTAGAAAGGGTCCGCCAGTCAATGATCCGACGGATGCATGTGTGTGTATATAAGAAAGCAAATGGCATTTATTATGTGTTACTGAGATGAGGTACAACGATGGCCTTTTAGAGACATGTTTATAATGGATATTTTACATTGTTTTATTTTCAGGAACCCGCCCCAAAATTTTGTAAAAATATTTTTGATACACCATGTATCTATTATGAAGATACCTGCAGTTCATGTATAATGAGTCCCCAGCACATTTTATTCACGTTGTTCGTGATGCACTTGCTGACATCCAGCATGAAAGATGTAGAAGAGGACATGTTTCATGGCCTGCACCTTTTCTCCGACCTCAATGCTTTGGTTAATGCGGCAGATATTAATCATACAGAGACGCTTCATCATCATGTCATGGGGGATTTTGAAACCATTCGACACGCTATGGGAGTATTTGAAACGGTCAGCCAATCAATGATCCGACGGGTGCATGAGTGTAGAAGAAAGCAGAGACATTTTGACCATTTGTTATGAGTTGCACTGTTAAGGTAAAATGATGACCTTTTTGGATATTTGCTTATATTGGCCATTATACATTACCGTATAAATGAAAGATTGAGTATATCTGTAAAAGGACAATAGGAATAAAGAGAAGAAGAGAACTTATCTTAGATGACACGTTTTGTCCGCTGAGGTACTTTATCGACTTTACTAAGTTACTGAAAAATCGAAAACTATATACGAATAAACGAAAAAAAAATCGAAAACTATATACGAATAAACAAAGTTAAATAAATAAAAAATCAAATAAATTAAACAAGTAAATAAATGATTCCAAACAAAAAAGTGAATAAATCAAGTAAATAATAAACGCATGAACAAACTATGGACGCAGCCATAAACACGAATAAACGTAAGAATAACAGTAAAATAATCAATAATAAATAAATAAATAAGTTAAAAAAATGATTAAACAACACTATAAAGAGCCAAAAGACTGCACCAGGATCCACTATTATTTCCCCGCAATAGACTCGAGACAAATTCGTAACATAACCGTTACCACCCTTCAAAATAACCGTTAGAACAATACATTATACTATCCACAGTGCAAAAAAAGCAAAAAAAAAAGGAAAAAAGATGTTGCTCATTAGGCCAGTTCCAGTGGGTTATATATACTTGGATGAGTATCACCATCGGAATCAGGAGTAGCTGCGCTATATTGGGTCTAGTTAGTGTATTTTCCGTTACTGTGGCCTGCCGGGCAAGTGGTATGACGCTTGCGTTATATCCTAACGATCCTGGTTTGATTCTCATTAGTGACTCCAGTGCTTTCTTTTTCGAGACCCAATAAATTATAATGTAAAATTTTTCAAATCTCCAAGATTTTTAATTTATTTTATTTTATTTTATTTTATTTTATTTATATATATATATATATATATATATATATATATATATATGGAGAGAGAGAGACAAAGTAGGTGCAAGTTACATCAATAATGGATAGATAAATATTTTGACGGATCGTCTATTATCTCAATGTGACGTATTTAATAAGAAAAGAAACAAAAACAAAAGGATAAGGAAACTGAATAAGATTAGCTATTGACAGACATGACTAAAAAAAAAGAAATAACATAAGATTTCAGCGTTCCAAGATCTTCAGCATTTCCTAATGTTGAATCCTTATTATTATTATTATCACCCATACCCGTCTTTTTATATCACCCATATCCTTCTATTTATATCACCCATATCCTTCTATTTATATCACCCATATCCTTCTTTTTATATCACCCATATCCTTCTATTTATATCACCCATACCCTTCTTTTTATATCACCCATGCCCTTCTTTTTATATCACCCGAACCATTCTTTTTATATCACATGTACCCTTCTTTTTATATCACCCATATCCTTCTATTTATATCACCCATGCCCTTCTTTTTATATCAACCATATCCTTCTATTTATATCACCCATATCCTTCTATTTATATCACCCATGCCCTTCTTTTTATATCACCCATATCCCTCTATTTATATCACCCATATCCTTCTATTTATATCACCCATAACCTTCTATTTATATCACCCATGCCCTTCTTTTTATATCACCCATATCCTTCTATTTATATCACCCATGCCCTTCTTTTTATATCACCCATATCCTTCTATTTATATCACCCATATCCTTCTATTTATATCACCCATACCCTTCTTTTTATATCACCCATGCCCTTCTTTTTATATCACACATACCCTTCTTTTTATATCACCCGTACCATTCTTTTTATATCACATGTACCCTTCTTTTTATATCACCCATATCCTTCTATTTATATCACCCATGCCCTTCTTTTTATATCACCCATATCCTTCTATTTATATCACCCATATCCTTCTATTTATATCACCCATGCCCTTCTTTTTATATCACCCATATCCTTCTATTTATATCACCCATATCCTTCTATTTATATCACCCATGCCCTTCTTTTTATATCACCCGTACCCTTCTTTTTGTATCAACCATACCCTTCTTTTTATATCACCCATATCCTTCTATTTATATCACCCATAGCCTTCTTTTTATATCACCCACACCCTTCCGATATACGTACATAATGTGATGGTTAAATTGTTGCCATTTCATTTTCTTAATTTTGTGCATGCGTGTTGTTTGCTTTTGTTTCGTCTACTGCAATGCATAGTAGAATCAGTTTTGTACTGTCTATGAGAAAAAAGTGCAACATGAGGCAATACACTCAACCAGAAATTTGGAAACGTCATATTGTATTGCTTGGGATTCGTGTTGGAAGCTCCAATACGAAACATTCAGTGTGTTTGGGTGTCAATCTTAGGACAGTGTAGAAGATTTGGAAAAAGTCGATTGAATTTAATAGTGATTATCAACGTACGGTGCATCATATAATACACCCTGACCGTTCTGATAAGAAAAGAACTCCCGAAATTGAGGGTGAATTGAGGAGGTAATACTGCCCTTGGTCAAGAGGGTGGCTGATGGAAGATCCTATGTCTGGCAACAGGACTCTTGTCCATGCCACACAAGCAAGAGGATCCAGTCATTGCTGACAGACAATTTGTGTGACCACATCATATATATGGCCACCTAACTCTCCAGATTGCAAAACCCCTTGATTATTATGTGTGAAGCGCAGTTAAGCCAGAGACCAGAAAAACTCCTTCTGAAACTAAAAATGTATTGAAGGCAAGGGTTATGGCAGCATACACCTTAAAGAAAGAGACCGTCCAGAAGAGTAGCAGGGGATTCCGAAGTAATCTGTAGGCCGTGGTTGAAGAAAATGGCGATTTTAGTGAATAAATTTACTCTTTAATATTTCAATGTTTTTGTGTGAATTTGGTAAATATATCTGATAAAATGAAATGTAAGATATATTTTCATTTTTGCGTAATTTAGACGACAATTTATCTATCGCACCCTGTGGAATGCCATAAAAAAGAAAACAAAAATATTTTAGTCTGATTATTTCGTAGACGTCGAAATAGATTACACAAAACGTTCCCACTTTGCCATCCGTTTGCCTAAAGTTGATATACGCGTTTCAAATCGCTCTGTAAATAATCGTCGCAGCCATTATTATTTATCATTTTGAATTTGCGTGAATATAGAATCGAAACGACTACTCAGGCGACAGACATCTTGTTTTTCGAATGTTAATAAACAAAAGAAAAATGATCTGAACAGAGTAAATCTCTTTTTGAAAACGCAATCATGTTAAATTCATTAGTGGTCTTAATACATCGAGAATCTTTTCGTATTGATTGATGATATCCCCTATTATCTACATAAGCCTTTTAATGGACAACTTCGCTTCCTTGCTTGTTGAACAATACGATTTACAAGTTGGATATACATATGTATGTAGACCAGTATATCCCTGGAATAATAATAATAATAATAATAATAATAATAATAATAAAAAAAACAGCAAAAATGATTGACGTAACTCTTCCAATATTTTTCAATAATTAAGCGAAGAGTTTACAATTGGAACGTACTTAATACGATGGTGATCTTGTTCATCTTGAAATTTCCCGTTAGTTGTTTGGTTTAATTCCACGTAGTACCTAATCAACTAAAGAAAAATTTCACCTTCACACGAGCGGCGT
Source organism: Acanthosepion pharaonis (assembly GCA_903632075.3). NCBI lineage: Eukaryota > Metazoa > Mollusca > Cephalopoda > Sepiida > Sepiidae > Acanthosepion > Acanthosepion pharaonis. The sequence continues at coordinate 1,092,812 of CAHIKZ030000780.1, read as the reverse complement.
TTCATTCCTTTTGTCGCTTTTATTAACAGTACAGACGTTTTCTCATTGGAAGACAAGAAAGTATTCTGGGGTGAAACGGATGGTGTTTCTGACACTGCTGGCCATGGCCAGAATGGTGATTTGGAAAATTTTGCGATGTGATCGCTTATTCTTATCAGGATCTGATCAAATGAAGGTTAGAACTGATAGAAACGGTTGGCATTGACAGCTTTCAGCGAAAGGCGGGTAACCGAGGCGAGCATGGTTCGCGTGAACGGGCCTAGTTATAGTTTTCTTATTTCCCTTAGTAACACCGAGGCGGTTCCCTGTAGAGCGCTCCCTGGTAAGATAGAATCACTCACAGCCTGTACGCTGCTTCTCCCTACGATCCTTGTCTCGTTTAAGCCTGCGCTTTTCATCTCGATTGGCTCAGTTTTTTTTTTTTTTTGAATTTTCTAATGCCCATCTTTTTTATCCTTCCCCCTTCCTTAAAAATGGAGTCTCTTGCTTTTGTCGGAAGACAAAATACAGCAAAAACTCATATTTTTGAGGGGTGGACGGATTTTATTAACATCTTTCTTTTTGTTTCCGGTGTCGTCACCCCCGCTGCCATGTTATAACATTGATAGAATTTTTATACAATTGTAAATATTGAAATTTTAAGTCATGGAGTGTTTGTAAGTAGCGGCCCTGAGTGTCTGAGTTATTTTAATGTATGTAGGAGAGAATGGTGATGGATAGATTGTTATGGTGAATGAGTAAATTGTAACGAATGAATGGATCGTGAATCTGATTAACTACTTATAAGATAGTATCGACCAGCCTTGACCCATCTTCCCACTTTTTCGGCCTAATGCGACAATTACTCTATGTAATCAACATTAAATCGGAGACAAACAACGTTTGTACAAAGACTTTTTTGTAGATTTATATATTTTAAAATTGAAAAAATGTTTAAAAATAACTTGAAGTAGATAGACATTCCGATGAAATATTTTTTAAGATCGTCCCACACTGTGTTTTTCATATTTCTTTTTAAATCGCACTCTTCTTTTAACTGTTATTGATAATAATAATAATAATAATAATAATAATAATAATGATAATAATAATAATAATAATAATAATGATCAAAATGGAGTTCCAAATGGGCGTAGAGATGCAACTACAGCACAATACACCGGCTGAAACTGCAAAGCGATGGCAAGATAACCGCTTCATGGCCAATACTCTGCCCGTACCAAACAAGCTGACGTAGGCAAAACCCGTACCCATCAGTGGCTACGTAGTGCAGGGTTGAAAGCAGAAACTGCGCAGGACCAATGCTTGCTAAGTAGGAATTATCAAGCACATATACTAAAATATTGTGTCAGCCCAAAATGCAGATTCTGTGATAAATATCCAGAAACGATTGATCATCTTGTATCAGGTTGTACGGTGTTGGCACCCACTGAATATAAAACCCGACATGACAGAGTGGGCCAATATCTGCACTGGAAAATCTGCAACTTCTACGGGAAGAAAACTGAAAGAAACTGGTATGAACACCACCCAGACCCGGTTACGGAGATAGGACCTGTTACAATTCTATGGGACTACACAATACACACTGACAGAACAATCAAGGCCAACCGGCGAGATATTGTTATTAAAGACCACAAACAAAAACGGTGCCTCCTTATTGATATGGCAGTCCCTGCTGACTGCAATGTATCTTTGAAGATATTCAAAAAGTTGTCAAAGTACAAGGACCTTGAAATAGAAATCTCGAAAATGTGGCATATGGGAACATCAACAATCCCTGTTGTAGTTGGAGCCCTAGGACTGATTGGAAAAGATTCCAGTAGACTAATTGAAGGGATTCCTGGAAGTCCATGCCTCAAGGAGATAAAAAAAAATTGCTCTGACAAGTACAGCCCACACCTTACGAAGGGCTTTATCTATGTAATTTTTTTTTTTTTTGCAATGGAAAGTGTCATGACGCCGTTTCTAACCTTAGGTCCCTGGGCGGGACTCGGAAAGAAATGTGTAAACGCCAGAAATCAAAGAAAATAAAAATAATAATAATGATAATAATAATAATAATGATAGTAATAATAATAATAATAATAATAATAATAATAATAATAACCGATTGACAGAGGCTGAAATTAATGAAATAAAAAGAATTGCAACAAGAATAGATGAACCAACAAAACATGAAAAGGAACCGGAATCGGGAAAAAAAAGTAGTAACATCACACAAGCCTCAGGTCATAATGAAAAACCGAAATACACACAAATCACTGTGAAGATAATGCTGAAAATTTAGAAATGTTGGAAAGGTATGATCTTAGTCAGTCACAAGACGGTAATAAAACGAGTTCAAAATTCATCGAACAGAATTATTTCACAGAAAACAAGATTAATATACAAGAAGCCAAGGATGAAATCATGAGCCATATAAGTCAGATACAGAATATTGCAATGGAGGAACGAGAACAACTCCCAAAATTACAACCAACAAAGCATAACCTCAAAACTATTAAGCTCTATAATGCAGCACTCAAATTGATTCTGGATGAAGAAGACACTCATATAAATCTCAATGAAGCAATATATGCATCAGCAATAGCAGCAACAAATAAACTGAACATCAAAGTAAAAAAAAAGGCAGTCTCACAGACATGAAGATCCACCTTGGAAAAGAAAAAATAGAAAAAGAAATTGAACACCTTAGAAGTGAATTATCAGTACTCGATGAACTAGCAAGAGGAGTAAATGTAAGAACTAGAAAAGGCAGAAGAGTCGAAAGAAAATACAATATCAGGAATGAAAATGAAGTCCTATCAACTAAAGAAAAAAATAAAGCAAACAATACAACTGAAGGCTCAAAGAATAAGACGCTACGAGAAAAGATCAAGATTCTATAGACAGAACAAGATCTTTCAAACCGATGCAAAAGAAATTTTACAGGGAAATAGGTAAACAAAGAATTGAAGTGACAGTCCCCCTAAATGGAAGAAGTTATACAGTTCTGGGGAAAAATATGGGGGGCTTGCCCTAAAGAACACAACGAAGAGGCAGATTGGATTGCGCAAGAGTTAGAACGAATGAAAATAAACCAGAACAGACATGGGCGGGAATCACAGAAGAAGATGTTAAATGTGCACTGAAAAAAAAAGCACACAACTGGAAATCTCCAGGAATAGATAAAATTCCTAACTTCTGGCTATATTATTTAAATACAGCACACAAAAAAACTCGCCAAAGAACTTCAAGAAATGGTTACCGATCCAACTAAAATTCCTGCATGGATGACCAAAGGAGTTACCTTTCTTCTACCCAAAAATAGTGACACAAATATTCCGAAAAACTATAGACCAATTACATGTCTTCCAACAACATACAAACTGTTAACATCTATTTTAACAAAACAGACATATTTCTTCTTGGAAAGAAATGACATACTACCACTTGAACAAAAAAGGGTGCAAACGAGGCTGCTACGGATGTAAAGACCAATTACTTATTAATAGGATGATCCTGGAAAACTGCTTCCGTGGAAAAAAAAAAATCTTAGTATTGCCTGGATAGATTATCGTAAAGCATTCGATAGTGTACCACATTCCTGGATCTTAAAGTCTTTAAGTATGTACAAGGTATCACCCGTTATCATCAATTTCATCAAACAATGTATGTCGATATGGAAAACTACACTTTACCTCAATCATAAAAATGGAACCTATAAGTCTGGCGAAATAAACATCAATAGAGGAATATTTCAAGGTGACTCTTTGTCTCCTTTATTATTTTGCATATCACTTATAGTATTAACCAGCCAACTTAACAAGACAGAATGCGGTTACAAAATAGCTCAAAAGAAAATAAACCATCTATTTTACATGGATGACTTAAAATTGTATGCTAGGAATGACAATGAGCTGGAAGGTCTTCTGCAAACTGTAAAATGCTTCAGTGAAGACATTGGAATGAAATTCAATTTGATAAATGTGCTAAAGCTACAGTTTTACGAGGATCGCTACAACAAACTTCCTCTATTAGTTTAGACCCTGCTGTAACAATAAAAGATTTAGAACAAGGAGAAGCTTATAAGTACCTAGGTGTAAATGAGAGTGAAGGAATTCACCATAAGAAAATGAAAGAAATAGTGCGTAAAGAGTACTATAGAAGGGTACGACTGGTATTAAAAACTGAATTGAATTCTCAGAACAGAATTATGGCCATTAATAACCTTTGCCATCCCAGTGGTCCAATATAGTTTCAACATCTTGAACTGGACTCTAAATGACATCAGACAAATGGATTCTAAAACAAGAAAGCTTCTTTCTAAGTATAAGATGCATCATCCAAAGGCTGATGTAGACCGTCTATACATACCCCGTAAAGAAGGTGGAAGAGGTCTTATTCAGCTAGAATTGTCATACAAGACAACAACTATTGGCTTACTAACTTACATGGAAACAAATAAATGACTGGATGATAAAATTAGTGAAACAACATGAAAACAGAAAGAAAAAATATTCAATAATAAAAAGAAGGCAGTAAATACAAACAACATTTACATTTAGTAGATTCTGTAGTAAATCAAAACAGAAGCCAAGAACCAACTATTGCAGCAAAATATATGAAAAAAAGAAAGCCAAGGATAAAGCCCTTGAACAGATGAAACAACGCTGGCAAGACAAACCTCTGCATGGCCAATATCCAGAACGTGCAAATAAACCCAATGTTGATAAAGTTAATACTCATCGATGGTTACGAGCATCTGGATTAAAGTCTGAAACTGAAGGCTTTATTCTTGCAGCGCAAGACCAGAGTCTTTTCACTAGGAATTTTCAGGCAAATATCATACATAATAATGTGGATCCAAAATGCAGGTTCTGTGACAAATACCAAGAAACAATAGACCATCTAATCTCAGGATGTTCTATACTTGCCCCAAATGAATATAAAAATCGACACGATAGAGTGGGGCAATACTTACACTGGACAATGTGCAAACACTTTGGAAAATGTGTAAGCAAACACTGGTATGAACATCGGCCAGCGCCGGTTACAGAAATAGAAGATGTCACCATTCTATGGGATTATACCATCCACACAGACAGAAAAATTGAAGCAAATAGGCCGGACATTATTGTCAAAAAAACCAGAAAGAAAAAACTTGCCTACTAATTGATATGGCTTGTCCAGCGGATTGTAACATAGCAACCAAGGAATTTGAAAAACTATCAAAATACAAAGACCTGGAAATTGAAATAGAAAAAATGTGAAATTGAAAACAAGAATAATACCAGTGGTAATAGGTGCACTTGGAATTATAAAAATGGAACAAAACAACACATTGAAAGAATCCTGGAAACCCCAGCTTAAGAGACATACAGAAAATTGTCTTATTAAGTACAGCACACACACTAAGGAGAACTTTGTCTATGTAACGCTAGCAACTTCATCGGAGATAAAAAAAAAAAAAAAAAAAAAATTAACATGAAATGTGGCCATAACAACACACCACGACCTGCCTTAGGTCTTTCCGCAGACTTGGTAGGTAGTATGTCCATAGCAGAAATCGAATGATGATGATAATAATAATAATAATAATAATAATAATAATAATAATAATAATAATAAACATTTATTTTATACTGCAAATATTTATTTTGAGATAATCACTTTACTCCAAAATGTGTGGAGTTTTTAATGTAGGTATCTACAATTATATGAAGGTTAATTTAGTTAGAATTTTTTTTTAAATCTTGATAATGGCTAAAGGAATAAACTAAAGCTCTCGGTCATATAAAAAATTCGGATAATTTTTACAAACTTTATGTCCAGAAAAAATTTGTTTGTCTAACGGTATATGGGTCATTTAATGCCAAATTCTAATGTTTGAGCTTTGATATATATGTTATTCTGCTTTCAAAACTGAATACTCAGCTTTTGTGTATATACATGTTTGTGTGGACATAATTAATAAGAGGGGGTGATATATGTGTTTTATGTTGTAATTTTGTTGAAGTTACATACAATTTGATTTCTTTAAGAAATTGAACGATATTACATAGATCAATGACATGACAGTTCTTTTATATTGGTCGGTTGACATGACGGTGTTCCTTTATATTAGTTTGTTTAGTGGCGTGCAAACACCTCCATGGGTTATTTAAAGCCGAATTCTAAATATTTTTAACACAATTTTATGACTTCAACTACAAATAAAATATTTTATTGGTAAATCTATTATAAAATGTATTATTGGTCATTTTGCTTTGAAATTGTATTTTAATGCAAATTGTTGGTAATTTTTATATAGATATGTATTGGTGTTAATTTTGTTTATATAAATATCTATTATCTATATAAAAATGTATTTTTATTCTTTCATAGTGTATTGTTTTTGGTTGGGGTTCGCTATTTGCCCATAACTGGGACCGAACTCGCTCTTGGGGAACAATTAAATGGTGGTTCCACTCTCCTCAAAACTCCCAATCTACCGATCAAGAGCCCTGCTGCCGGATGTAGTTTATCGTCATTTGTAATTTTTATATTGCGTCTTTGTCTTTACTCTATTCTATTATTCTACGAATCTTTCGACATATTCTTCAGCAAATGAAGACATTTCTATTTTCATCATGAATTCCTTGCAGAAAAGTAAATTTTCTTCTTCCTAACTCATCAACGAACGAACGAAGTTGATCGATTCGAGGAATTTCCACCTTTCACCACCAAGAACGCGTTGCAGTTTTCAACAATATAAAACGTCTGCTCTTTACAAATCATTCGGTTATATTTTTGCATATAATCGCAAAGGGAAAATGTAAACGGATTAAACATTTCAGTGATTTCTAAGGCTGCCGACTTATGATATGCTCTTTCCCAACCAAACAATGACCGACTAATCTTTTAACCTGGCGAAATATAAATCATTCTCTCTCTCTCTCTTTCTCTCTCATACACACACAGAGAGAGAGAGAGAGAGAGAGAGAGAGAGAGAGAGACAAACACACGATAACCGAAGATTCAATCAGCATTCATTCGTCTAAAAAAATATCTTTACCATTCGGCATTTTGTATCAACAGCAACATTCTTTGCTATATATTGCGCATGTTAAATTCCACCATTAACGATCCTAGCAATTGTATTTCTCTTTCATGAAATATCGCAATGTACATTTGATTTATTTGAATTTTTTTTTCGCTTTAACTGGATTCCATAATTTATTTTAATTCTTTGTCTGCAAACATTGCTTGCATTTAATGAAAGTAAAGCAAATGTAGATTTGTATGAGAGCAAATAAAAATGAATTATATTTCTTCTTGAATTTTTACACATTCTCATATAATTGTCGGCATCTAAACCACATGGTTTTTAAAATCTATTCTATAAGATAAAGACAAAATCTATTCTATATAATAAAAGACAAATTATATTTTATAAGATAAAAAATGAAATCTATTCTATAAGATAAAAAGAAAACGAAATCTATTCTACATGATAAAAAACATTGGTAATTTATAGATTTATTGGGGATAGAAACTGATTCTCTTGTCTTAGTTACAAGATTTTTCCCGTTGGCGACGAATGTCATAACTCGGCGCCAAGATGGAAATATGAATTATACATAACATAGCATAAGAATAAAATTTCTCACAAGTAAACAGGAAGGTCATAATATTCCTCATACAACGTTATTTATTTATTTTGTAACGAGTTAGATTGATTGATATGCGCGTAAGCGAATATAACGAACCCAAACAGAATTGGAACTCCGATGATTTTGTTGTAATGATTCATGACAATCTTTCTTTATTAATTCTTTCTTTCTTTCTTTTTCTTTCTTTCTTTGATTAATTCTGCGAATTATCAACACGTTCCTGGTTATGTAAAGAAAGAAAATATTATTAGATTTATAAAATGGCGGCGAGAAGATAATAACGAATCAGTGATACAAGTATTACTATATAGAAGAAGTAGATCTCTACCTTTCTCAAAGATATTTTCCGTCCAACTGAATATAACGAAATCGATTGAAATTGGGACTCGGCTCTCCGATGAAAAATTCCGAGCCATTATCCATTCCAGTAACCGCACATCCTTGCTTACAGCACCTGGTATTCCCAGATGGTCACCCATCTAGGTACTGACAAAGCTCGACGTTGCTTCATCTTGGTGATCGTACGGGTTGTTTTCTTTGAGATTTTAGTCATAATTAAATGATTTAAAAATGAGCATTCCTTTTGTATATAGGATAAAATTATGGAGAGTATAAGTAAAATATTTTGAGGAGTATAGACAAAATGTTACTAGGAGTAAAATTAAAAATATTATGATGAGTATCGACAAAATATTATGAGGAGTATAGACAAAAATATTATGAGGAATATAGGTAAAAATATTATGAAGGTTGTAGGCAAAATTATTATGAGGAGTATACATAAAATATGAGTATATGTAAAAGTATTATGAGGAGTATAGACAAATATATTATGAGGATTACAGAGAAAAATATTATGCGGAATATATGTAAAAATATGAGGATTATAGGTAAAATTATTATGAGGAGCATACATAAAATATCATGAGTATTATAGGCAAAATTATTATGAGGAGTATAGAGAAAAATATTAAGAGAAATGTAGACAAAAATATTATGATGGGTACAGACAAAATATTTTGGGGAGTATTGACAAGGATATTAGGAGTATGGGTAAAAATATGGTGAGTATAGATTAGAATATTACCTTGTTAATTCGTGTTCTTTTATTGTAATCTTTCCTGAATTTTTTTCTCATTTTTTCTCATATGACTTTAAGGTTCAGCAACCCCCCCCATGTCTTAGTGGCTTAAGTTGCTTGGGGTAAAATGATTACTAAAATATCTTTTGAAATCAAGTCAAGACAAAAAAAAAAAAAAAAACAGTTGAAAAGAAGAAGAAAAAAATATTTGCTGAAACTCTTTTTAATAATCTAAACATGTTAATACGGTTAAAAATATGAATGACACTTTTATTGACGATATATACTTCGAAAATTTTCATTGTGTCATATCAGTAGAAATCCGGAAATAGCTTTCCAGTATAATACAGATATGTTGAGAGATCCAAGGAGGGTTACGTTATTGTGTTTAGTCAGGTGTGAAAATACAACTAGGTTTCATAAAACAGGTCAAAATAAATAAATAAAAAGATGGCGAAATAATTTCTTAACAATTGAATAAGCATTATGGAGAGACGTTGGTCAGTCGTTCAAATCTACAGACCTTAAATCCGCATAGCATGAAGTTTATGAAACATGGCGGGTTTTATATTGATGCTAAGCTGTTAGCATTCTTGGTCGTTTATGCATATTTTTAGGGGAAGCCGGTACAAGCAGCTGTAAATCGTTGCGTTGAGTTACATTGAATTGAACGTTGGAACATTGACAAAATGTCTAATGCATTATGAAAGGAGACCTTATCACAAATACTTAATTAGATTCTGGCGTCTACACAAGTAATAAAAAAAAAAAAATAGAAAAAAATAAACGTTATGCAAACGGCAAATATGGAATTGGAATGTGTATATATCGATAACCGTCAGGTAGACAATCCTGCATTGTATTATAAAACAAAGATATTCGGAGAACTTACATTGATTATTTGAACACTTATTTTAGTGCACCGTTCCACTTAAAATTATTGTCACGTGACGCAAACTTGAGCAATGACGAAGTTTTAGTGAAAATGGAAACAAAACGAACAGTTCTACTTAACATCAGATAGAGGCAGATGCAATTTCTAGGGCACTTGATAAGGTAAGGTAAGAGGGATTATAAATTTTGGTACTCACAAGATATAAAGAAGTCACTGGAGCCAAAAGAAAAGCAGTGTATTAGCTATCTAACAAGCTTGTATAAATGGTTGGCAGTACAAGGATTAGGAGAGATAGCGAAAAGTCAAAATTTACTAAGAGCTACAAAGAACAGGAATTTGTGGCGAGCCATAACGCCCACCTCTTTAAGGGACATGACAGAAGAAGATGAAGTCGCAAAAATAGTCATTGAATTATTTAAATAAATTATGCCGAAATAATCAACAGTCCTTTTTTATTGCCGTCACTTACATTGTTGACAACTTACACTGGTTTTACATTTACATATGCATTCAAGTAATCGTTTTATTTAAAGCGGTTAATCGAAATAAGTGCTGGGTAATTTCTTGCGTATTTTCCCCTGAAACCATGAGAGTTAATAAGCATACACTTAATTTCTTGTCTTTTATGATAATATCAGTTCTGTTGGCATTTATTTCCCTGAGAATTGAATTTGAATTGGCATGTCTCAGAGGATAGTTACATCGTTATTTTCGGTAAATTCGTCTGGTTGGTCCCCATACAATCTCAAAGGGTTTCGATTTTGTGATTCTTGCATATCTTCCAATACATATATCTCTACCTTGTTATGTCTGTGGGTATATTCATTTTTTGCTAGTTCCTAACAGAGTGTGATAATATAGTCGACAGCTTGATCATATTTTCGGCAGTTGCTGTATTTTGGATTAGTTCCATACTTGATTATGTGACGGTGATTTGGAGCTGGTTTCGAGGCTTTCGTCCTGAGCGGCAATAATTAGGCCTTCCGCCTCAGCTTTCAACCCGATTCTATTTATTTTCTGTTGGTCTATATCTGTTTCTTTAGTTCTTTGCCATGCAACGCCTTGTACTCCTATTTCTTTTGTAATTTTTTTATACCAAGTTGCTTTTTTTTTTTTACTCGTTTGGTGTAGATTTTATTCGCTTCGTTTTTTGTTAGTAGACGTTCAGGTGTATTAAACCGTGTTTTGAAGAGTGCAGCTTCTTTGTTGATGGAGTGGATTTGGTGTTTTACTATTTGTAAGAGAGCGTCATTGGTTTTTATGAGGTAGGCTTCCAATCCGATTGTTGTAGTTTTTAAAGATAGTTCAAGTTGGGTTAGACCTAAAGCTCTTGTTACATACAGCCTGATTTCGGGTGGTGTATCCTCATTTGATTAACCATTTATTATTATTATTATTATTATTATTGTTTATTATTATTATTATTATTATTATTATTACACATTATTATCAAGTGTTGTAGAGTACGAAAGGTTTTTCTTCCTCCGTATGAGTTCGAATCCCTCGTCTCCAAGTGTGTTATGTAGTGTTTCACAGTGGAGGCTTGTATTTGTACTAAGTCGGTCCTAAAATAGGTTCGACGTACAAAACGTTAGGAACTTGATATAATAGGTAATGACGCAGTAATATAGTTGTGGTGGCTGATACTTTAATTTCCGGCTAACGGTCGTCCGACATCGACTGACTGACCAGCGATATTTAGCCCAAACACGAGGGCATCATGTGGCACAAGGACGGTTTAACGTGGGATATCCGAGCCCGTGGGCTCGGCCAAAAATATGCCCATTGAACCCAAATAAACGGGTTCAGGGTCGGTTTACCTCCCCGAAAGAGAATCCGCCTTTCGGCGCAGCTTCCTTCGGGTTCCTCCCCGCCCGAAGGCAGAGAGTTCAACCGATCAGCCAGTCGACTGACTGACCAACTGACTGAGCGACTGCTACTACTACTACTTATTATAGGTGGGAGACTCTATTAACTATAGAATACGTGTGTTCTACTATAACATTATTATTTGTGTATGTTTTATATCCTTCTTTGTATCCTGTAGAGCCAGGTTCAAATTATGGTCGTTAGGCCCTATAGAAGAATTGTTATTTAATTGAAAACATTTTTCTTAGTATATGAGACGTTGCTAATAGGGCGATCTTCTAGGCAACTTTATGTTGATTTTACCTGGGACACTGTTATTAAAATTGTCCATTCCTTTCCAAAGCTCCGATTACTACGACTACATTTTCCACTGGAAGAAAAAAAAACACATTTTACATAGACAAAGCCCTTCAAAATTATGGGCTGTACTCATGAGAACAATTTTTTGTATTTCTTTAAGGCATGGGCATCCAGGAATTCCTTGAATGTGTCTACTGGAATCTTTTCCAACGAATCAGAGGGCTCCAACTACAACGGGGATTGTTGATGTTCCCATGGGCCACATTTCGATTTCAAGGTCCTTGTATTTTGATAGGTTTTTGAAGATCTTTAAAGATACTTTGCAGTCTGCAGGTACTGTCATATCAATAAGGAGGCATTATTATTATTATTATTATTATTATTACCAGTACTGCAAAAATAATTATTGCGAAAAAGTACTACCGAAGCCCGTCTGTTCTAGTTGATCTATCTTACTTAAGTAAGGTCATAATTAACCGTTTGGTATCTTTTAAAGAAAGAGTTGTAAGGGAAAGCAAATCATTTCAAACCAAGCAAGGGGAAAAATCCACTAAGACGCAAGGGGTTACTAAGAGTAAAAGAAACTGTGAGAGGACAATGAAAAGTATGTTTCAAGGAGGCAGAAAATGACGAGTCACGTAACATTGGAATTTTTGAAGATCGCAGTGAACAAGAAAAAAAAGTCAAGAGAATTCCATAAACGAGAAGTGCAGAAGAAGGGAGTATTTGCATCGAACTGAGGGTGTATCCAATAATTTCAGCAGTTGAGATTCCCAACCTTTCCAGTTTTTTTGGCCCCCATTCATCTCGACTGGGTCAGCTTTATTGATTGCCTCATGCCCGTATCTATTTTCTTTTCTCCCTTAGCGAGATAGCCTCTTGATATTGGCGAAGGGCAGAATACTGCGGCTTCTCTTTTTCTAAAGGTCGGACGGGTCCTACTAACATCAGTTATGTTTATTTTTGATTTGTTTGTATATTTAGTTTGTTTTGGGGATCTCCTCTAATTTCATGATCATTCACCAGATTTATATATGTTCGGCTCTTGTTTTGAAACATGAGACCTCTTATGTCGCGAGTTGGAATCATATTTTTAAATAAATAATTATATATATATATATATATATATATATATATATATATATATATATATATTTAAATAATATTTATCATCTCATTGGGATGTTTTATTTTTTATTTATTTTTTTTAGCCCGTTTCCTGGATGTTGTATTATGGTGTATGGAGGACTGATTGACGACGGATGAGTTTTTATTGTGATTAAGGAAATTGTAACGAGTGAATGAGTCGTAAATCCGATTATCTAGGTATAAGATATTTAGTGAAGACCAGCCTCAACCCATACCCCCTTTTCGGCCTTGTGCCATAATTGTATTAATTTACAATAAATTTCAATAATTTCAACAGGAAAATTATGAGACCTAAATGCCAATCTAGCACTGAACTTAAATTCGTGAAATCGCGATACCAAAGAACAATTGCCATGAGATGATATTCAAACATATGTATTCATCTGTATCTATATCCATAAATATTTATCAAATTGAAAGTATTTTAAATTTGATGGCCGGCTTTTCTGTTGTTTTTTTTTTATTATTATTCGAATCTATGACGATTTTCTTTCATCTACTTGAGATAAATTTGCTTTTAAGACGTTATGTTAGTCTTACCGAAAAAACAAAGCAAAAACAAACTTATTCATTGTAACAGTGTTTACAAATTTATTGCACACTATGACGAGATATTTCTCGGATGGAGGCAGTTTATGATTTGAATTTTCTCCCTCACAAAGAGAGACAATATTTCAGATTTTTTTTCTTCTGAACCTCTGACATTTGGTAATAAAATATGTAAATCGAATGAAAAGTAAATTTTGTTTCTTTCTAAACGATGCCAAACTAATTTAAACTATCGGCTTTCCAAAGTTATATTTAAGAATATAAAACATTTGCTCTTTAATTGAATGTACTGACCTTTGACCATGGAATATCTGCAGACCATCGAATGAACAAATCAAGATATTAATCTTTAATAAATATTAGCGTTTTCTTGGCGTTATTTCACGACAGACGAAAAAAAAAAAGACAAAAAGAGAAACGTCTCGTAGTTGACAACAATTCAAATAAATTATCCTGTAATGCTGAAAACACTATGACGTTGTGAGGCCTGTATTTGACATTAGTTGTACAGATCGTTAATAGTGACATTCGGTCTGTTTGAGAGAGATTGATGATAGACCAAAAATGGTCGTTAAATATAATTTCTGTTGCCGACGACCGGGCGCAGCTTTTGATTTCATCTGGGCTGATGTTCATATATTTGCGATTTCAACGCTTTGCTGGAGTAACTTTAAACTATTTCCGTCGGTGAGCAGACTTAAAAGAGCCAAAGCGAACAAAATACAGTGATTATGAACTGTATTTTGGTATGTTCTTTCAAAAAGATTTATTTTTCCCAAAGAATTGATTACAGTGCCATTCACTGTTTGTTAATGCATTTATAGAAGTCAGTAGTTTGCACTGTACAAACAGTAAAGAAATGACGTCAATTTCAAATTATTTGGGCTTTAATTACCAATCGGACAAAAAGAGTTTAAAGGGAATCTTGAAACGGTTCAAAGGCTTCCTTGCATGCATCCACATACATAAAGATAAGTAGAATATATTCTTAGATATGACACACTCTCAAAAGCATATATACACACCCATTAATAGACGTACTAAATCACACACACGTACAGATAAACACTATCGCGGCTACGTTAACACGATTGACAAGCATAAATGTGCATATGCCTCAGTACATACAGACACACGTATATTTTCTTCATGTTCATAATTATCCGGTTCAAATTTTGGACAACACAGAATGGCTCACACGACTGCAAGCGATGAGCTCAAAGGGATTTTTTTAAAAGGGTTAATAATATTCTGGAAGAATAAGACTAAAGAGATCAAGCGAGGAAGTGGTACGCAAGTCTTTCTTAAATTAACCCAATTCTATGTTTCAAAAATCGACACTGAATGAAAGCTGATTTCAACTGCATGTACGCTAAAGAACTCGCAAAATGTAAGTTTAATATCTGTTTAGAGCTTGCCGATAATGGCTCTCACAACGTCTCATCCTTTGTATCTCTTGGAAATGTTTATCTTTTTTACTATCCAAACCACTATTCTGTTTCAATTAACATAAGTTCTTTAGGTTTCTAGGAGAATTGTGTACTGGACATTTGCGTCCCGGACAATTGCGTACCAGACAATTGTATCTCTGGACATTTGTGTTCCTAAACAAATGCATCCATGGATAATTGCGTATCTCTGATATTGTTTTGAAGCTTTTAAAAGCAGTTAACATAAAAAAAATATGTATGCTATGAATAATCAAGAGTGATCTCCCCTTGTTTTGTTACTCTCCTCTTTGAGAGAGCTATTTCTGTTTACTGGGACTATAAAAGGACACTATACGCAAACATTTTTCAGTTGAATAAAGCTTTCTTAAAGCCTAAACCTGCGTAGTTTTGTCATTACAATGTAATAATCATATATTTTTAAAAAAGCAGGAATAAAAGAAAAGATAGAAATGTTTATTTTTGTTTAAAATGCAATTGCAGATTATCAGTGTTGCAAGATCGCTTGTATGTTTTTTTTTAATCAGCGTTTCTCTTATGATAGTGCTAACTGTAATTTTCCTCGTTCACAAATATTTTTCTCCCAATTTTTGATTTTCGGAACTTAGACATGGGTTCCAAACAAAAATATAATCTATAATATCCAGAATCTATTAAATGTTTTTGGTAAGCACTGCTGGAGTGAGTTGAAACAGCTAGCTTAATTTTCTCTTGTTTTAAAAAATAGTAAATTTTCTCACTCATTTTATTTATACTATCTTTCTGCTTGTTTAGAGTAATTAAAATTTCTATATTAAACAACTCTTTAACAAAATGTTATCTTTATACATGTTTAGAATAATTAAAAATTGGTTTGCAATTAGCAACTCTTAAGAAAAGAAAGTAAGGTAACTTAAAAAAAAAATCAGAGGTACGCAATTATCCATTTGTGTTAGGACGCATATGTCCAAGTATGCAATTGTCCGGGACGCAAATATCCAGTACTCGACTGTTCGGTCACCGTTCATTAGATTGTTTAATCACTGTTTCTCGTACTAGCTTCAATATGGTCGGTGAGTGTTGAATTTTCCAAATCTTTTTTCTTCATTATGCGTTCCAAAAATGTCTTTTACTGATTTTAAGTATAAGTAACATTTTCTTTTCCATTTTCCTTAAAACTTTCTGGTTTCTCGCATGTTCCGTCCGTGGTATTCTAGGAATTCTTTCCCTATAAAATACCGTTATTCAGACTGAATTCTACAGTCCGATTCGCATGAGATATTCTTATAGTCCGGTTCCTTGTACCACGTTGATAGTCCAAGGAAGAACCAATAAAGAAGAACTCGAACACGTATATGGAATAACACAGATATATTACAAACAGGAAAATATATAGAGAAATAGAAAATGTTAGTACGAACAATCAGGTTTAGTAGTACTTGCCTGAATGCGACTCTGTTTCGGACTGCCTCTGACTCGACTGACTGACTCGCTCGCTCTGACTGACTGACAGACTCCTGACGGACCTCACTTCAGACTTCAGACTGAATTCCCCGCTTCCTCTTGAGGTATTTAGTACGTATGGAATAGTCCATTATGTTATTATGGGTAAGGTCCCATAACAGATATTAAAAGTTATTTATTTATATGTGGATTAATGTCATCATCTTTGTTGTTGTTATCTCAAAGTTTGGGCCGTTACACTCTCCGGCCTTCATCAGGTGCAAATCGATCCGAATAAACTACAGGAAATTCCGAACTGCACAGTTTATTTAATCTATAAGGTTATACTGTTCTCGTTCCACTGCCTATTTCTAGAAATATCTACATCTAATTCTTATTTTTAGTACTGTTCCGTTGTTGCTCGCCTTGTTTCGATTGATTTCCTGTACACACTGCTCAGCCCAGAGATTTCATTCCCAAAATGCTGTCAGCAAGTTCATGAATCGAGGCTTTACTCCACTAGGCTATAGTCCCGAGTGGCAATTTTCTATAAATAAATAGTTTAGTTCGTAAATCCCTGTAGAGCACAACGTCCAAAACGTTGTGACAACAACGAAGATGAGGACAATAGCCCGAATGTAAAGAGCGTAAATAATGATAAACCTTCAAGCCAAAAATTCAGGCAAAAATTAGAAGTTATCTGCACATTTTTATTATCTTTCTTTTCGTAGTTTTTTCAGTATTACGTCTAAAAATAAGTTTTTGATGGGTATAGATTTTTCCAAGGGCTTTAGTTTTAAAGACTAAGTTGGAATTTGAACTCGAATCCCTTGATTCAATTTTCCGCACAGATAAGCGTTCTCCTAACAGCACTGGATAATACAGAATGCAAAAAAACATTAGGCCGAAAATAAAAGACTTTACCTTTATAGATTTGCGCATCTCTCAACCGGGCTTTCCAAAGGCAAAGATTTCACTCACCTACAAGAAAAACGAAAGAAAATTTAATACGACAAACAACCTCAAATTTTAGGAAAAAACATATTTACAATATATACTCGCGTATCATGTCTTTTGAAGACATAATTTTGAAGTCAATTTTAACGGGGTCGCATTACACACACGATATGAAATTAGCATATTTATACCTGGCTCTGGCTACGCCGTTGATCAAACTATATATCCATTTACTGTAGTTAAAATTAAAGCTGTATTTAAAATAAAAATGATTTTGATAAAAATGACATTTTACTTAACTGTATCCAATAATAATGCATGTAATATTCAAATATTCGTATCGTATTATAAAATACAAACATAGCGAGTCCATTGTTTACGTTTATAAGATGTTTAGTTGATTCTCGTTCGGTTGTTTGTGGCTGTACGCGTTTACGCAACGAGTATAGCGTTACTAACGGTGCTTCTATTATTTTCGTTTAATCTTTTGACTTATTTAACTAGACGATGAGATAAAGAGATAGAGGAAAAGAGGTTAGTCTATTGTAATTTGGTCTCTCGAAAAAGGAACTCGCATGATAAAATCTTTTTTTATAAGTGAAAATACGACAAAAAACCTCTTTACAAAAATACGTCAATAAAACCTGATCTACAAACTGATTTCTTACAAAGTAGACATATTCTTTTCATACGAACCTATCTTAAAAAATCTTGTTGGCATTAAATAACCCATTAAGGGGTTGATATACCGTAAAACAGAATAAACCAAACCGAACAATTTTATAACAGCAGCCAAATAGTTATAACGAACAAAATTAAACAGAAAAGAAGCGATTCACCGAAAACTGACTTAATATAATCGGTATTTGCAGGAAAGTCTGTTGCTCTTCAACTGACACACGTTTTACATTATCTCATTCAACAAAAGAAAACTTTGTTTCCCCAACTCGATATGTACCGACATTTCGAGAGTTTTAACACTTCTTTCTTTTCGACTGTCTTTCATGTTTCCTTTCTGTTGAATATATTTAATCAAAAAGTGATTGGCCGTTTGCTGTTTATACCCGTTCAAATCAGACAGAATACAGTCACGTCCGTGAGTGTGTAAGTCCGAGTGTCTATCAGTTTCGCTAACTGAAGTTAGCACTTATATCCGGCACAGACACGTGAATCAATGCTAGTCGCAAAGAATAAGAACTAAGGATAAATTGGAGAGAAGAGAGGACGACCCGACTGGCACAAGCGATTCGAGAGAGCCGACTAAAAGAGGAAATTATAAAACGCAGCACGTGACCGGAAGTAATATAATCGATGATAAATGATAACGGGGAAGGGTAGAACAAAGTTATAGCAAACAGAATTGGTCATTTAATAGATGAAGTATTTCTAGTTTCTTAATCGAAAAGGACCATATCAGGTTGAAACATCGGTTCCCGCAAGATTGCCGAAGTTAACCAATGTTCAGCCTCTTTAATCCCTAAATGGGTGACCGATTGAGAATACCGGGTGCTGTAAGCTTAGATCTGTAGTTGGGGTAATCGATAATCACTCACAATTGTTGAAAGGAGAGGCGAGTTAAATTGCTCTTGGATTCGTTATGTTCATTTACACGCAAATGACCTTGGGAAAGGCATGAATGTATCTTTCCCCCCCTAGGTATGAGTTAATTCTAAGGCTTGTATCACTAAATCATAATTATGTTCCCATCAAAAAATATTACGTTCTAAAAATATTTTTTGGCTTTATCTATTTGGAAACAGAGCCTCATTTGGAGTTTCGGCATCAAAATGGAGGTCTTTTCACATGTCCTCATTTAGAACACAAAACAATCGATATAAAATGACAGAACACAGCAAACTATCATAGAAGCAGGTGGCGAAACGCCGAAATGTACTTGTAATATGAGAAGTAATTTGATTGGCTGGTACCAAGACCATGTAGTTCATCACGAGGCTTGTATTATTGAGCCGACGGATCGGCCTTGTCTTCTTTTTCGTCATTCAACCATTAGGTCGATATATCGGCCTCGTCGTCTCCTAAGGGTTACATAACTGAAAAGGGTTTATAAGCCATATAAAACGAACCTTTTCAAGCAAAAAAAGGAAAGGTGGTCGTGCATGTACTGGAGAGGAATGTGGCGTGTCGGTTTCAAATTCCAGCCGAGACCATTATATTCCCTTGCGCAGAAATATCATTGCATAAGGTCTGAATCTATATCTTAAATCCGTCAACTCATACTTGGGATAAATATCAAGTTAGACTGGTCTTTTTAGCTTTGCTTGGAAAATGGTCTAAACGAAGGACAACAGAACAGACAATTGGTATAGTAGCCCAGATTAAGATCCTGTCAGAATAAATCCACGTATAAATGCCTAATGCCTAAAAAGTCGCTGTTTTAGTAAAATGAAGTCTAGGGTACAATTTAGACAAGGTGCCCAGATTGACTTGTATCTACAACAGTTTGCAAACTGCATTAATGTCCAGGAGATTTTTGAATTTTTTCATTATGTTAATTCGTCAGTACATTACTGTAGAAACATTGAGAAATAAATTAGAAATATTATAAGATGTTATTAAAATGTATGACCATGAGAAATCTATTATCTATGTACCTATGCTTGATGCATCTTATTAATATTCTGTTTTCGTAACCTGTTAACAATCGCTATACCAGCTTCAATTGTCTTCTTGCTAGACAATCCATTTCATTTCTTACTTTTTACACTTTTACATTTTCACAATCGTTTGTTACCACTTTTTGTAACATTTTATAAATTTCCTTTTTTACTATTCTCACTTTTATTATTCAATATTTTCGCAAAAGCCATCACTCTGCTTCCGTCCTTCACAGATCTTACAATATCAAGTTTCGTCTAGAGCATTTAACTTTCTTACGAGAGATGGCAATATATCTGAGATTAAAAAAAAATATGTCAGTGAATTCTGCCATAATCCTTGCCTTCAGTTCATCTTTTGTGTTACAATGAGATTTGGTGGTCTCTCGCTCAACTAAGTTCACACATAATTATCAAAGGGGATTATAATCTGGGGAGTTAGGTGGACAGATGTAAGGATGATGTTGTCGCAGAAATTGTCTGACAGCCAGTATGCTTGTATGACATGGTGCAGTGTCCTGTTGCCATATATAGGTTCTTCCAGCATGTACTCTCTTGCACTACCTCCTCAAAGTATTTGATGTGTTGAGTCTAATGCGCTTCGTAATCAATATTACACTCATCCAATTCCTTCCGAAACCTCTGCACTGTCCCCAGATAGACATGATAACACTCTTTATACCTCGATATAGGAAGTAGGCTATCCCTACTCCTTTGCTATGATAGGGATAGCCTACTTCCTAGATCGAGGTATTAACTAGCTTTGTCTAAATTGTACCCTAGATCTTCATCTACTAAAGCTAAACTAACTCTTAAGAAACAAGAAAATTTCGTTAGAAACAAAGAGTACTGAAATTTTAATGTAATATCAACCCCACCATCTATATGATAGTAAATTCCGGACCATCACTACACAGATGAAGATTAAAAATGAGGCGATAGAAATATGTTACTACAGAAGGATACTGAGAATACTATGGAACGAACATGCGAGAAACGTTGAAGTTTTCGAGAAAATGGAAACAAATCGGACGCGTATACTTAAACTCAGAAAGAATTGAACTTTCTAGGGCATATAGGAAAGGGGGCTTGGAAAATTTGAAACTCACAAGATATATTGAAAGGAAAAAAAAGGATAGAGGAAAACTACCCATAACACACTTAACGAGCTTGTATAAATGGATGACAGGACAGGTGTAGGATTGATGACAAAAGACAAAAGGACAGGGAATTGTGGAGAGCCACGATCGACAACGTTCTAAAGGGAAACGGCACATAGAAGAAGAAAAAACAAGAACAACAAATGCTTTGTTTTCAATGAAACCAGAATATTTAGTAATGGTTGGTACCTACAATTACATATATATCCAATCATTTTGATCAAAAAAGAACCAAAAAATGTCAATATATATATATATATATATATATATATATATATATATATATATATATATATATATGTTGTGGTAGGATCCACCTAATTTGCATAGTGGAGTACCGACCATATAAATATTTTTTGTACCGGGAAGACGAGGGAGGAATCAAGAGATTCAATCCAGAGACTCTGCCCGACTGCGGCTAAGTCAACACATTCTCCAGGAACGGTCTTCCCAAGAATATACAAAAGGCTATAAGTAAATATTGTGTACCTTTCTTGTTTCAATACATTTTGTTCTAAGTACATTTTTGTGTTTGTATTATTATTCCATGCATTAGTCAAGTTTCAACATATATATATATATATATATATATATATATATATATATATATATATATATATATAATTTTTTTAATATATACTAGGGGGCCCCAAAAGTAACCAGTATCGTTTTCCGTGTGACAAGTCCGTAGTAGTTCAGGCTTCCACCGCTAGATGCCACTTGAGGCAACCCTCAGGCATCAGTGTGCTAACTGGTGTTATCGTCGGAAGACGTACAGCTCCGTGGTTCACATTTTTTTTTTGAAGTGCTTCACGCCTTTTCGTCTATTTTAAACCATAGCTGAAAGGATGCCTATCTTAAACTGAAAGAACAGTTGGATGTTAATCCAAACCTTTTTTCGAAAGGTCATCACAGGTGATTAAAGCTGCTGCTATGGCAACGACCCGGAAACGAAGTAGTAATCAAGTCAGTGGAAGCAGCCAACGTCACCACGACTCCAAAAAGCGCGCCAAGTGAAGTCCAATGTCAAGACGATGTTGATTTGTTTCTCTGATGTGAAAGGAATTTTCCACAATGAATTTGTTCCTCCTGAATAAACTGTTAACCAGGTTTTTTTATTTGGAAGTCCGGAAGCGTTTGGCCAGACAAGGTGAGACGAAAACGCCCTGACCTGTGGCAAAGTGGAGGGTGGTGGTTGCATCACGACAATGCGCCAGCGCACACCGCCTTGAGTGTGAGACAGATTCTGACCAAGAATGGCATGATTCCACATCCCCACCTTCCCTATTCACCCGATTTCGCTCCCTGGGATTTTTCTTTTGTTCCTCTGAATGAAGAAAGTCCTCGTATTATTTATATATTATATATGCGCGGTACTTACTTAAAAGCGATCAATATCAGTAATAGAACTATTGTGTATGATACACCTAATTTACATAAGCGGACTACCGACCATATAAATATGGGTTGGTACCGGAAGACGGGGAAGATAGTAGAGATTAAGAAATTGAATCGAGAGACTCTGCCCGACTGCGATTTAGTCAACCCATTATGCAGGAACAGTCTTCCCAAGAATATACCAAACTAACTGTAAATATTGTGTACCTATTCTTTGTTTCAATACATTTTGTTAACGTACATTTTGTGTTGTATTATTCCATGCTTATTTAAGCTTCAACAAGAACTAACATATTTAGTTGGATTGATGTGATATTGTGATCCTTCGTTTC
>CAHIKZ030000780.1:1037500-1060000 GCA_903632075.3 Acanthosepion pharaonis | reverse complement strand
TTGTATTAACTAGAACGAATAGGAACCGTTTATCAATCTATTATTTCAGTTTTATTAAAGCTTCGTCAGAGATTGAGAGAAAACAGGTAAAACGACAGATCTTTGGTCTTTTCCATTTTTTAGGGCGATTCTCATTGGTCAGTCATGTATAAGGTGCATTAAAACCGTAGAATATTCTCTCTCTCTCTCTCTCTCTCTCTCTCTATATATATATATATATATATATATATATATATATATATATATATATATATATATATAATTTTGTAAATTTTTTCGTAGTTCTAAGCGAACTTCAGATGGCAATGTGTATTCATAATTATGTATGTATGTCTCTCTAGTAAGAGGAGTTCTAATGTCTTCAACTTTGTGAGTTCAGCCGGCTCAGTAGGATGGAACTGATATATATATATATATATATATATATATATATATATATATATATATATATATATATATATATATATATATATATATACAAGTATAAGATTGGTGTATACGGAATAAATTTCAATAACCAACAAATACTATTCTTAAATGAGTGCTCAATACGGAGTAGAGCAAATATAATTATCCCTAATAATAGGATCGTCATTACCACCTCCAAGGCAATCGGAGATATAATCAGGTAGAAAAAATAAGCCCAACACTAAAGCAAATGCTGACAATTACCTACTATATAGTTTACAATGCTTATGTGGGAAATATATCACGTGATATAAAAAACACGCATCTCCGAACAAAGGGAGATTTCCATTTGGAGAAACGATCTATGTCTCTCGTATTTTATAGGAAAGATACTGGACATAATTTTGATTTTACCAATGCCATTTTAATTAAATAAAAAAGCATAATTCTTCAAGTGTGAAAGTTTAATAATAACATTATTACCAACTATAAACAGATGCCTAAAACATTGCATTACATTATATCACCATCTTTTTTTTTTTTTTGAATACATTCATAAAAAACCTATTTAATATAAAGTGTACGTGTTTATGCGTTGCTACAGTTTTCATCCGATTTCGATGAAATAATTTTGTTTGAAAGATAATTCTTCAGTGCGGGTTTTGAGTTGAAATTAGCTGGAAAAAAATTACAACCTTGAAGGTGAAAAAGCGAAAAAATCAAAGGAAAAGTTTAATGACTGTAAAAAAAAACAAAAAAAAACAGCGACAATCAATTTAGAGATTTGAAATCTAACGCAAAAGATTATTAGAATTATAAAAAAATATATATTATAAAAAAAAATTATCGTAGTTTATCATTATGACGGTCCATGAAAGAGGTTTCTTCCATGCAAGGTTGCGAACACAAAAACGTACCTTTTCAGGGCCACTCTACCCGATTTAAATAGTTAACCCCCCTCCTCTGCATTTGGCGATGCGTCTCAGTTGCACCCAATTCTTGTTACTAATATTGATTTATTGATGAGCTGACTTTAAGCCTTAACTGGTCCAATTGAAAGGAAAAAAAAATTCTCAGAAATGAAACAAACGGTCGAAGACAGGTTAGACTGCTAGTAATTACACAAATACATAATAAAAAACATCAACTCACTTATGTTTAATAGGCCGAATAATTGCGTTATGTAACATCCTCCATTATTTAGTTTCTATTAGTAAGTTTTCAAAATATTTCTCTTACCAGAATATTTCTATTTCTTTTCTTATTTTGTCTTCACGTCTTCACATATTATATGTTTATATATGAACTTTCACACTCACACACACACACATACATACATACATATATATATATATATATATATATATATATATATATATATATGTGTGTGTGTGTGTGTGTGTGTATGAAGTAATAGGTAGCTGCTTGGATTGAGGAATCGGAGAGCCGAGTTCGCATTCCAGTCGAATCCATTACATTCAGTTACGTGCCAATACTCTTGGGAAAGGTATGAATCCTCTTCTTCTCCCTCCAGCTATGGGTGAATAAAGGAAAACTCTGGGTTCTATAGCTTTGGGTGGCAACTGGCCGAGGAGAAGGACAACTCTGAATTCAAAACCTTCGGTTGGTCGTTTGGGGACCTTGTGGCACGTATTGCACCAGGTCTCTGTATTCGACCCTTCAAAAAATGTGGTTGGTTCTGCACGAAACCTTCACCGCTGTAATAAAATCTCATGTGCTACTGTCGGGCTGTCGGTTTCCTGGGAGCTGATCCGCTTGACCCTGAAGCGACGAATTCGACGGGAGGGTCTAATAAATATAATTATATATATAGCTAGCCACACGTATTTGAGGATACCCGTCTATTAGGGCGGCTAGTCAATCCCTATTGCAGACGCTTGCTTAGACGCATTTGTGTTTATTCAGTGCCCACAGTGCTCACCTGTGGTTGCAACTTAGTAACAGTTTCTGGGAAAGAGCTGGGTATCTAACGTGATCAACAAATTGAACAAGGATTAATACGCTCAAGCCCTCGGACACGATGACTAGTGACTTCGTGGTAGTACAGCTATCGACGGCCCCCAAGGATTCCGTCTACAAAATGTCACTAGCAAAGCTTGTGTCAACCCGTGTTATCTTTTTTCAGGCGCTTTCCAAATGTGCCGCACGCTGAGATCAGATCGACCTATCTAGTCCGACAACATCAGGAAGTCTGCCTCCTGACAAATCGACCATGGTGAGATTCGAACCCGGGTCTCATGGTCAGAATATCTTTATACAAATATATATGTATGTATGTATATATATTTATATATTTTAGACATATGATTGCATATGTATGTGCATATTTACCACTAATATTTTATATATATATATATATATATATATATATATATATATATATATATATATATATATATATATATATATATATATATATATATATATATATATATATATATATATATATATATGTATTGATACTAAAAAAACACAATGTTGGTTTGATCAACAGAAAACTTGAGAAAAGACCAGAAATATCCAGACCAAAGAAAGAAAAAAAATTGAAATAAAGACAAAAATCAAAAATGCAAAAACCTACATATGCAGTAAATGAATTTTGTCAGCGTCTAGACTTTATAATATGATCAAATAAGCGCTTCAAAATGTCAAGAACAGTTTTAGATTCTACTCAAGTTTTACGCTCACGCAATTGTCAGTCGATTTTCACGATATTATTGCTTGAAGATCTCGCGAACTTGAAACTTGTGTAGCGATTCGAGCTCTCCTTCGTTGAATATGAGTATATATATATATATATATATATATATATATATATATATATATATACTCATCTTCGTTGAATATGAGTATATATATATATATATATATATATATATATATATATATATATATATTCAATGAAGGTCAGCTCAAATTGAATCTGTCTAAAACAGGCTTCACAATATACGCATGATCTCGGAGATGATCGAAATTGCTGGTAAGAAACTGATTAGAAAAATAGAAAAGAATATTATACAAATAAATAGTCATATGTCTATATTAATCAATGAAGCATGTTTGGACGAATATTTGTTGCCTAAATATATATATATATATATGTGTGTGTGTGTGTGTGTGTATAGAAAGAGTGAGGGAGAGAGAGGGAGGATTGATAAATTGTCGCCATTTTATGTTTTTAATTTCGTGCATACGCTTTGTTGTTATTGATTTTGTCGACTGCATGTTATACGATAGTCTGTTGGGCATCGTCTGTAAGAAAAAGAGCACCCTTATGCTATTCACTTCGACAGAAATTTGAAAACGGCATGTTGTCCTGCTTGGCATTGGCGTCCTAAACTCTAATACGAACATTAGAAAGAATTTGTTGTGTCAATCTGAGGAAAATTCAGAGGATTTAAAAAGTATTGGATGATATATCCTGTCAGCATCATGGTACATGGAGTGATCACTAGTGATGACGACGTTTTGTCTCCATCCATCTTCCAACAGGGCTTCAATGTCCACACGAAGTTCTTTGAGTAGGTTATGCTGTCCTGAGTCACGAGAGTGGCTGCTGGAGAAACCTATATTTGACGATAGAATTCTGCACCATGCTACTCAAGCAGGACAACCCAGTCATGACCATTTATATTTGGCCACCTAACTCACCATACTGCAACCCTTTTGGTAATTATGTGAGGGCGCAGCTGAGCGAGAGACCATTAAAACACCTTGTAACACCAGAGATGAACTGAAGGCAAGGATAAAGGCAGCATTTACCAAAGTAAACTGGAAGAAGGTTCAGAAGAGATACAGGCGATTACGAAGTCGTCTGGATTTCGTGGTTGAAGCCATTGGCGATTTTTCTGAATTAGTTTATCGTTAGTATTTGAATTTATTTTTGTGTAACTTTGGTAAATATATCTGTTAAAAATGAGATGCCAATGTTATTGCGTAATTTAGACAACAATTTATCTATTGCAACCCGTAAATAGTGATTTTCTAAGCGCTGCTTAGATGTGGCACAAAGGCCGGAAGTATGGAGCACCCAGTGAGGATCGAACTCACTACTCAGTCGTAATTGTTCTAGCGAGACAAGCTTGCTAACCACTCCACCACTCCGAGGGGCCTTTGCAACCCGTATATACATATACCTGTGTGTGTGTGTGTGTGTGTGTGTGTGTGTGTGTGTGTGTGTCTGTCTGTCTGTCTGTCTGTGTCATAGTGAGTTTGCCAGTTCAGCGATAAGACGTAGTACATTGTGGCTGAGAGAAATGAAAAAAAAATACTATTCAGTGGAATGATTTGCAAGAGTCGAAGGATCAATGAAAAAATTTCTGTAGCGAAGAAAATCCTTTTATATAAATCAAATAAGCCAAAAGAAAATTTTAGGTTTATTTAAGGTTATCGTCATGTTGATAGAATAAATTTAATTATCAATGCAAAAATCGAACAAAGAAAACCAAATTCCGTTCCCAGTTGATCATCAACTTCTCTTTGTACTTCTGAATCGTTTTTCGATTTCCCCTTCTCGCCAGTTTCAATGCGGTTAAAACGGTCAATCGAACGGAACAAGTGACAACCTCAGGATTGTTTCGTTAGCGTGAAATTAAAACATAAAGGTCAACGAAGCGAACATCTAATTTAATCTCATGCTAACCCAAGAAAGAAAGAGTTTAAAATATTTTTCACCCTTCTATAGTCATTGGTCTTTAAACATTTTAGCAAAATCTATTACGATGTGTCTTCATTTCACACGTCATCATTATATAGCTAAACATATCTTGACATCAAAGTACCGAGAAACATCACATATATATATATATATATATATATATTAGAAGAATGGGCAATGATGGAGATAATGTTTATAAATATAAACAACATGGTTATAGTGATCAACATTGCATAGTGGCAGTCAGTTTCACTCTTCAACATGATCTTCAAACCAAAATTTTATATTACATTGAGGTACCAATCTGACAGTCACGATGTATTATTGATCCCTATTTTTACACACTTTCTGTCTCTCTTTATGGAAACAGAGTGCTGAATAGTTAAGTAATATCGATATTTTTGCATGGTAATGAATGTTGGTCAATCTTCTAACAGATGAAGAGAAAACTGGAGGCAACAGAAATGTGGTTCTACCGTAGGATACTGAGAATTCCATGGGCGTAGAGCGTAAGGAAGCAAGAAGTTTTGAGGAGAACAGAAATGTAATGGACAATTACACTCAGAATCGGAAAGAGGCGGCTAAAAATTTATTAGACACATAATAAGGAAGGATGGCTTGAAGAATATGACATTCCTCGAAACCATAGAGAGCCAAAAGGACAGGCACGATCTTTATTGGCGAAACGGTTGCGAGGTGTTCTTCAAATGCTGCTAAAGCCAAGAAGGGATTGAAGTTTGTAGAGAGCGATGATAATTGACATGCTGAACGAACACAGCACATAGAAAAGAAATAAACAGCAATGAGTATTGATTCGGAAATCTCCTTTACTCATTTTTGAGACTAAATCCCAACGCTCAGTTTTCATTTGGATGACATGAACGGGATAAAATTTCCACTAAGACATACAAGATCCAAATTCAACAGTGCTTCTTGTTCTTGTTGTTCTTCTTCCTCCTCCTCTTGCTCTTGTTCTACCTCCTCCTCATATTCTTCTTCTTTTCTTTCTTCCTCCTCTTAGTCTTCTTCTTCTTCTTCAACCTCCTCCTATTATTCTTCTTCCTTCTCCTCATATTCTGCTTCTTTTCTTTCTTCCTCCTTCTATTCTTCTTCTTCTTCTTCTTCTTCTTCCTCCTCCTCCTCCTCCTCATACTATTCTTCCGCTTCTTCTTTTTCTTTTTCTTCCTCCCCTATTCTTCTTCTTCTTCTTCTTCTTCAATTTCTTCTTCTTTTCTTTCTTCTTCCTCCTATTCTACCTCTTCTTCTTTTTCTTTTTCTTCCTCCCCTATTCTTCTTCTTCTTCCTCCTATTTTTCCTCTTCTTCTTCTTTTTCTTTTTCTTCCTCCTCCTATTCTTCTTATTCTTCTTCTTCTTCCTAATCTTCTTCCTCTTCTTTTTTTCTTTTTCTTTAACCTCCTATTCTTCCTCTTCTTCTTCTTCTTTTTCTTCTTTTTTTCTTCTTCTTCTTTTTTCTTCTTCCTCCTCCTCCACCTCCTATTCTTCTTCTCCTTCTTCCTCTTCTTCCTTCTCTTCATATTCTCTTTCTTCCTCCTCCTCATATTCTTCTTCTTTTCTTTCTTCCTCCTCCTCCTATTCTTCTTTTTCTTTCTTTTCTTCCTCCTCCTATTCTTCTTCTCTTACTTCCTCTTCTTCCTATTCTTCTTCATCTTCCTCCTCCTCCTCCTCCTCCATCTCCTATTCTTCTTCTTCATCATCCTTCTATTCTTCTTTTTCTTTTTTTTCCTCCTCCTAATCTTCTTCTTTTTCCTCCTATTATTCCTCTTCTTTTTTCTTCTTCCTCCTCCTCCTCCTCCTATTCTTCCTCTTCTTCTTCTTCCTCCTGCTCCTCCTCCTCATCATCCTCTGCCTATTCTTCTTCCTCTTCCTCATCGTCTTCTTCCTCATATTCTTCTTCTTTTCTATATTCCTCCTCCTCCTATTATTCTTCTTTTTCTTCCTCCTCCTATTCTTCTTCTTCTTCTTCCTCCTCCTCCTCCTATTCTTCTTCCTCCTCCTCCTCCTCCTCCTCCTATTTTTCTTCTTCTACTTCTTCTTCTTCTACAACCTGACCCGTTATGTATAGCAGCAAAACCAAGCTGGATAGTACTTCTGTGGTTTCTGCGTATTTGTGAACACAACGCCCAACTGATATTGAATTTAGGATCACCACTGCCCTTCATAAACGATGCATTCATAACTTTCGAAAGAACAACTCTATGAAAAATAAAGCAGATTAATATAGTAAGTGTAATGTCTTGCAGATAAACAACTAGTTAGTGTGGAGGCATTTAAATGGAAATTATTCTGGGGTAATTTTTTTCTAAATTTTCAATCTTTCTTTACGTGTTTCCTTATTATCATATGCATTTTCTGTCTGCGTCTGTTCATAGTTTTTTTTTTTTTTTTTTTTTTTTTAATTATTAGTCATGACAAATTCCTAATCGTCTGCCCCTGCTTCTCTCTTCTGCTTGTGTTTTACTTCCCAGTGTTGTCTTGCTGAAATATTGCTGCTGCTCCGGCGTCTTTTGTCGCTTTTTTCTCTTTGTCTTTTAAGCTACTCATTTTTATATCTACTTTGCTTCTTTGCAGCTAATCTTTCTTATTCCGTTTCTTTATTATTTAATTATAAATTCTTTCACAATATTTTCAGCAAATTCGGCTAGTCATTATCCAGCTCTTTGCGTTCTCTTCTTCTCTCTTATCCAGTTTCGACCTCCATTTTTTTTTAAATATTTTTTTCCTTCTATCTATTGTTCTTCATCATGCCATTGTCCTTTTCTTTTGTTATTTTTGCAAAAAAACGAGATTGGCAGACGTTTTCATTCCATTCTTTATATATTCGCTACTCAGCTATTTTTTTTATCATTCTTCTTCTTATTTCGTATACGTCATTCCTTTTTTTCATCTTTTTTATCGCTCACTTTCGTTCATTTTCAGTTCTTCCTGTTGTTACGAACGTTGCCATTGTCATTTCAATTATTGTTTATTCTTGTCTTTATATAACTTGTGTGTATCTGGTTAATGTATTTGTCGCTATTATCACCGTCATCATTCTAACTCTGGCTAGCATTGATTGTATCTGATCGAACGTTAAAATAAAATGAACGAAAAACTTCACTTTGCCCAATCCAATGTCTTCATTATTGTTATACAGACAATAATCGTACAAATGAATAGACAGGAAAATGAAAACTAAATTGTTAAAGAAAATAAATAAAACGCGCATAAATGATAAGAAAAATAATTTTCCCTTCAAGCCAGCCATTTTTCTTATTGAATACAAAGTTCGATAGGTTAAACATCGATTTTTCAAGAGATATTGTCTTCCGAAAATCGTATTCGCCTCAGTTTTCCCGGTTCAAAATTTCGTTTCTTTTATGATCAAATTTATTTGACTTACTCCGTCATTTTCCCTCTTCCTTCACTAATTTATTTACCCTTTTCTTTTGGTCCTGTTATTTTTTATGTATTTATCCCGTTTTTCTTTCTATTCTTTCACAATTACTATATTTCCTTTACCCTCGTCTCAAGTTTTTTTGCCGATTTAAAATAACCTTACTCCGACTTTTTAATATTCCTATCATTATTTTACCCCTCACACTTTTCCTCATAACCATTTTCTTATTACGCCTCCCTTTTTTATTATAACTATGTCTCTTTTATCCTTTTTCATTTTCTTTCTATTTTCTGTTTTCATATTCGATTGTCAGAATGATCGGAGATTTTTCAGCTGATGTCTCCGTCTCAATACAAAGTTGTTATAAATAATCAAGGGTGGTCTCCCCTTGTTTAGTTACTCTCCTCTTTGAGAGAGCTATTTCTCTTTACTGGGACTATAAAAGGACACTATACGCGAATCTTGTATTCTCAGTAGAAGAAAGATTTCTTAATGTCTACAGATGCGTACTTTGTCATTACACAAATATCCCGCAGTATTAATATCAGTATTACGCCTCTGTATTAATATAAATATTACGCCTCTGTATTAATATAAATAGTACGCCTATGCATGAATATAAATATTACGCCTCTGTAGTAATATAAGTATTACGCCTCTGTATTAATATAAATATTACGCCGCTGTATTAATGTAAATATTACGCCTCTGTATTAATATAAATAGTACGCATCTGTATAAATATAAATATTACGCCTCGGTATTAATATAAGTATTACGCTTCTGTATTAATATAAGTATTACGCCTCTGTATAAATATAAATATTACGTCTCTGTATTAATATAAGAATTACGCCTCTGTATAAATATAAATATTACGCCTCTGTATTAATATAAGAATTACGCCTCTGTATTAATATAAGTATTACACCTTTCTATTGATATAAGTATTACGCCTCTGTATTGCGTCTTTATATTACGTCGTCCTTTTTAATGTACTTATCTTTCTTTTACACTTACTATTTTCGTTATATTTTCTGTTTTCATATTCAAGACGATCGGAGCCTTAAAACTGATGTCTCCGCTGACTTAACTTTTACAGCTCAATGGAATAAAATTGGCTTTGTAACTTTCACTACCTCAAACTACAAAATATTATCATCTCATTATCAACGCCCAAAACCGTCTTTTTTTTAACCATGACAAACAATTCTTAGAAAGTCTACTGATTCTCCAGTCAGTCATATTTAATATATATATATATATATATATATATATATATATATAATGGACGGTCCCGTCGGTTTCAATGTATGAGGATCTGACAGCTTAGTTGATTCAGTTATTTGTGCGATAATCTTAAGTGGCATTTAAGACCCTCTAGTGATTTACGAAGGCGGCCACATGTGGAGCAAGTGTGAGGATTATGAGGTGAGATCACTCTTAGATTGGCTGACATTTTAGATCTTGCTCTCGCTTCTTGAAGATGATTCATACAAGCAGACTGAGAACTGCTGAGTCCACTTAAACATATACTATTATATAAACATGGACCCTTAAACATCCATGAGATTATATTTATTTCATTGAGGTCGGAAAATTGACCCCAACTTTTCCTATCACGTAATACAAAAAAGAATTGATCAATTCAACATTTTATAATACCAATTATTGCTCTGACTCTGACATAGAGCTCTTTCTGGATCTATAACCTTTTGGAAATACCACACAGATTACCAATAGTAACATTGTATATATATATATATATATATATATATATATATATATATGATCATTTGCTAAAGATAATCGCAAAATCCTCGGTTTATTCTATCTGCCCTGGCAATATCTACCCCTTCGGCCATGATTTATCATTACAAAAATCAGAGTAAACGAAAGTGGACTATCACTGCGAAAACCTAACTGCTTAAATCCATCTTCGCCTGATAAATTTAAACGGTCTTGTGAGGGAATTCCCATCCATTCCAAACGCCTCTTCCCCACAGTCGCATCATTGCAAGACTATTATTGGTCCGCTATGATTTCCATGGCAAATGTTCAGATGAGCGTTATCCTTTAGTTCCAACAGGTCAGGCCTTTATAGCTAGGAGGCGCCATGCTACTTCGACGGATTTGATGTAGCCTTAATTACACCTTATTCTGTTACGAGAAAGTTCCACTAACAGCTCAAGGCAACCCCAGGAAAACTGATACTTTTTGAAACAGACATCCGCGTGGTGCTGCCTTGAACACTACAATCTTAGCCTCTTTTTCAAGTTATCTATTTCCTCAAATGCAAATCCTTCACTTCCGACTACCTTCTCCTTTCGCTCTTATGAAGCCATATTTCTCCTAACCACTAACGGTAATTGTTTGAGTTTTTCGCCTGCCTTATATTGAGTTCAATTTAGTATTTAAAAAAGGATTTTTTCAGGCTGATTTTCTCGATTTTTAAAATAGTTTTTTTTTTAGGTCTTAATTGCTTGTTCGAAAAAATATTTCCTCATTTTAGCTCTGCAAAAAACCCCCAAAAATCTAACAAACGTTTAAACTTTTATTGAATCATTACTGAATATAATTTGACAACTGCCCATAAGGTTCGACTCTTTCTTTAACAGTCGAGTAGTTCAAGGAGGGGAGACAACTATGGTTTCCGTCCATCACAACTTCCTTATGTGGAATCTTGTTATTAGGCTCGGTATAAAACTACACAAGTCCAAAAACTTGAGGCACGTATTTAGAATAAGCTTCCTACATGAATAAATGTAAGCTAGACCAAATTGCATGTCACTACATTAAGACAGGGCACTAAAATATTTATTGACTAAATATAACGTCTAATATAGCATTGGATATCAGTTCATTATTATAAATGATTTTTAGAAGGCATACATTAGTCTGTCTCTCGGTCACAATAATGTTAATCCCATAAGGATCTAACTATGTATTAGCAAAATTGTTAACAACCTGGAAACACCTACTAATTGCTATTGTTTGCAGGTCCATTTGACGCGGAGTACGAGCATCTGTTAGGATCCTATCTCTGGTCAAACAAAGACTATGAAAATATAAAAAATACATTTTAATAATAAAAATTCCAGCAATAATTTTTTAGATAAAACATGAGGAACAATGCATTTTATATATAGTTGAAGCCATAAAATTGCGTTCAAAATTATTTCGATTTCGGCATTAAATAACCCATAGTGGTTGATATGCCGCTAAATAAAATCATCCAACCAAACAAACAACCAACAGGAACTCTTTCATGATATTAGTCCATATAATATCCGACAATTTCTTAGATCAAACTGTATTCCAACGTAAAACTTAAAAAAATACAAGATAAAACACACATATATTAATTATACTCACACAAACATGTATATGCACAAAAGCTGAGTATCATCTACCATATACTCACATGTGAAAGCAGAATAAGATATATTTTTAATACTTAAATGACCCATATGCCGTTAAACACGTCAACTAACTGACTAAATTGTTAGCTATCGCTGTCACATTGTACTATTATTTGAACAGTATATTCAGTTTAACAGAAATACATATGTTGCGTACTCTTATGCTGTTCACAATGGCAGAACCTGTGATGTTTATTCAGCTTATTGTTTTAATATTAATAGGGCATCAAGTTAGGATTGATCTAACTATAACATTCATTATCTACGAGGCCCGCGTTCTAATTCTTGCTCTGTCGCATACACACATAACTTTTATTGTTATTGTTTTTTGGTTTATTATTATTATTATTATTATTATTATTATTATTATTATTATTATTATTGTTGTTGTTGTTGTTGCTGTTGTTGTTGTTATGATAAGTAATATTTATTAGACTCGTTTTTGATGTTGATTTGATAATGTGGTGATGCTTATTGTCTCATGCAAGATTATTATTATTATTCTCATTATTATTATTATTATTATTATTATTATTATTATTATTATTATTATTATTATTATTATTGTTGTTGTTGTTGTACCTTATGTTTATTTACTTTCCATAATTTCTGTCCTATTTCCTGGACTTCATTTAGTTTATTTTTTTACATTTTGCACTATTTTTTTTTTAATTTCTTTATTTCTTTAATTTTGGGTACTTACTTCACATGTTTTTATGACCTTTTCCTTTAATTTCTCTACTATTTTCGGTACTTTCTCAATCCATTGCATCAATTTTTGTTCTGTCCGTGCAATTCTCTGTATTTTCTTTATTTAGTGTCTGTACTTTCTCTACTTTTGCTCCTTCAGTCATGTATCGAAAGATACATGATCGCCTAATCGGGCATAACGTATGGCACATAACTAACTTTATTATTTTCGATACTTTCTTTATTGTTTCAATTTCTGAATACGCTCTATTTTCGGTACTTTATTGCCTTACTACCGTTTATATACTTCTCACTTTATTTCTTCTCTATTTTCTAAACCTTCTGTTATTTTTTCTTCTGCTGGCCTTATTTATTTACGCTCTTTAGGTATTTGCTTTTAATATTTTTGCATTATTTTAAGTTATTTATTTCATTATTTTATTACTGTTTTTCATCATCGTTCTCCAAATAAATATGCCTATTTTTTTCTTTTTTTTATTACTGCGTCGTTCTTTTCGTTTTGTTAAATCCAATTTTTAAATGTTTCTCTTTTCCATGAGTGCTACTGCTTTCCTTTGTCATTCATTCATTCATTTTTGCTTTCTTTCTTTTTTCTTTTTTGTCATATTATTCTCCCTTCCAAGTCTATCTACGTGTATCTTTGATTCTTTAGTTTATAAAATTGTTTCTTTTCTGTGTCGCTTTCCTTTTTAGTCAATTTCTTCCTCTTCGTCGTCTAATCATCTCAACATCATATTAAAAAAAAACATCGCTTGACGTTTAATGATTTAAAAGAAAATTTCTTCTTAACATTCTACAATAGATTTAATTGCATAAGTTCGGATGCAAAAGTTAATATCTGCTCTTACATGTTATGCATCATGCGACAACCTGACGAAAAGTGGGAAATAAAAGCAGATTTACTCGGCTCTAGACTGGCACTAAACTAGACAATCGTCCTTCTCCTTATCTCTCACGCCATAGTGATACCGATTGTGCATAGTTATCTCTCGTGAAACATTCGTAGTAGATTATT
This sequence comes from Acanthosepion pharaonis, assembly GCA_903632075.3. Lineage (NCBI taxonomy): Eukaryota > Metazoa > Mollusca > Cephalopoda > Sepiida > Sepiidae > Acanthosepion > Acanthosepion pharaonis. Next base: position 1,046,369 of record CAHIKZ030000780.1, on the reverse strand, counting down.
TTTTTTATTATTGACAATATCTATTCTTGCTTATTATAAAGTGAAAAAGTATTTGTCAACATGGGCAAATTAAAGGTTGTTTCATTAAGACGGATTATATATAAGGGTGTTTCATTAAGACGGATTATATATAAGGGTGTTTCATTAAAACGGATTATATATAAGCGTGTTTCATTAAAACGGATTATATATAAGCGTGTTTCATTAAGACGGATCAAAGTCAGCAGTAAATAAATCAGTGTTATTGGCGAAAATTTATTTATTTCTCTATTGGATCATGTTATTTTAATCATGGCAATTATATGTGAAAAATAATAGCGCCCAAATGTCTGCCAAATCTGAAAGAAAAGAACAATATCATTACACGATTAAAAATAATTCACATTTAAAATCGGTTCAAATTATTGGTTTTTAAGAACACTACAAGCATTAAGTCAGGTCTCTCTATATATGCTCCTGGTAAACCAGTAATACCCGCCGCGTGATAGGATCAAGGTCTAAACAGCTTTCTTAACCAGGCTTTTCTTCTTAAAGTTTTAGGCTAGATAAACCGCAATAGGGATAAAAAAAAAGAATGAGCATTCTTTTAAGGTCAACAGCCTTCTAATACACCAACGTAGAATGAACTCCATAGCTATGTATTCTAGGCGGAGTGCTTCCTAGATTTAATTCAACAGCCAGGGCAGACGGTCCCCCCGATTGAAACAACGGGCACGTGAACGTGACCAAGGCGAGCTTTCAAGTTAAGGTGCATATTTTAACCTGGAGAGGGATGGGATTCGCCAGATCTACTTGCACAAGACTTGCTACGTACGAATGAATAAAACTCCACCTTTCAATCTAGACATGTAGAGTGATCTAGTTAGGTTCGAAGCGATCCTACAAACAACTCCTGGTCCTAGGACTGTCGATTACGACGATGGCACACGCACATATTTTTTAATATATAACTCGTAGTCTTTTTGTCTCTTTATACCAATCTATTTCAGTTTGAGTTTAGTCAACAGGCTCTTCGAATGGTCGCAATGGATTAGCTATGCAGAAAGTATACCCAAGTTAATAGCTAAATGATATTTCAACAATATAGTTGTTACAAGGTTCAACTTGTTTTAAATAATAGTATTTAAAAAAAAACAAAACAAACTAAAAATTTTGAAGGCGTATCACTGGCCGTATCATGTTAGATGCTGCTAGTCTGGTTTCTGAATCAAGTAGGATTTTAGGGGATGGAATTGCTATCTTCCCACTCAAGCTGTCTATAAATAAGGGTTGTCCTTCTCCTTGGATACGGGCTAAAGCTTATATGGTTTTAGACAACTGGGAGAGGTGGTTATTTAACTCAATCACCGCAGCAAAGTAACACAAAGTCATAAGAAGTTCCTGCCTAAAGAACAATAGATAATAACCTTTAACTCGTAACTATTTTGATAAACGCAATGAAAAGAGGATGTCACATTTGAAATAAAGACACATAAAATAATAGTAAAAAAAAAACAGAATGATAGAATAATGGAAAAATATAAATTAGTGTAGAAATGAGGGAACAATAAGATTGCAAATATGATGTCTATTTGAGGACTCAGCTTAATTCTGAAGATAAATGTCAAGATCACGAAGAATTGGTCTCATGTGTCGTCGCCTCGGAATGTGAAGCTCAACAAGTAAAGATACTTCCACTCGTGTGTAGAAGTGAGTTTTTTTCTTCTCTAAATTACACAAAAGAGGCAGTTTGTTCAAATTGACCGCGCAAGGTAGACACATGTAATACGCTGATTGGCTGAACGTCAGCCAAACCGTGAGTCGATGACGAGCCATCATCAAAGTGCAGATATTCGCCCATGTTGCCAATATGCTAGAGATCATTGTCTGTTGTGCTATTTAGTGAGAGTGGAGAGAGGAGATGGATTCACATCTTCCCAGGAGTAGTTTGGCGAAAGTGTACGCAACGGCTACGACTGGAATTTGAACACAAGAAGCCAATCCTACTCATTGCCCCGCGAGCGCTGCGATTCGCGCACATCTTTTAAAAAAATAGATTATCATTATTATTTTAAAAACTAAAAAAAACAGAGAAAATTTCACGGTTTTCCTATTTGAATTTTCTGATTGTTCTTTCTTCATCAGTTAATATGTTCATAGCGAGTTCTATGACAATGAAATATCCATAGAAATTCCCTCATCACATCGTTGAATATCTGAGCTTAAGAATTTTAGCATGCCCCTGTGCATAGAATGAATGGAAATGAACTGATGTCCACGTCGGCATGAAGTATAAGTGCAGAGGCTAAGAAGTAAAAGGTCATATCGGACTTTAGAGAAGTGTCTCGCTAAACGGAGGAAAGAAAATAAATAAAAAAATGGAAGAAAGATTTTTAGGAAAAAAATAAAAATGCCGAAGATGAGAGGAAGACTTTGGGAATCTTAATTGATGAAAAGAAAGGAAAGAAAAGCGAGAAAAAAAAGATAAAGTGAGTAAAAGTAACGAGTCGATGATTGGAATTTACAAGCGAAAAAAGGGGGACGGTGGACTGAATATTTAGAAATACAATAATACAAATGTTAATATGTTCATACCGAGTTCTATGACAATGAAATATCCGTAGAAATTCCCTCGTCAAATCGTTAAATATTTGAGCTTACCAATTTTAGCAAAATATTGCAAGAGTCATAAATCGCAATACTGACTGTTATTTTAAGAACTAACGGAATACAAATTCAAAGATTTCAAATTGACAACGTTTCATTTCGCTGCATGAGAAATTAAACACTTCATTCTTCGCCTTCTCTCTTTCTTTTTTCATTCTTTCTTTATTATGTCATTTGTTTTTCTATGTAATTAAACGGAATAGATCATTCTTTATGAGGTAATGGTAGGAGACATTAAACACTTCTTTCTTTTTTTCTAGCCAAATCCCTATCTTACGAACATTTACCTTAATAATAATTTTAAAATAATTCAATAAATGATTGTATCTTATTTATGGTAACTGAATTCGTGGCTATTGACTTTGTCATTTTCCTTCTAAAAATATCCATCTTATCGCGGACGCCATCCCTTCTAAGCCTTTTGGTTAAGATCAAAATGTGTTATATTTTCTTAGTAGCTTAATCTTATTTATTTTTATTTTCTTTCTTACTTTACTTACTTTCTTTCTTTATTTATATTTTTATTTCTTTATTTTCTTTCTTTCATTACTTATTTTCTTTTTTCTTTCTTTCTTTCTTTTCTTTGTTTCTTTATTTATTTATTTCTTTTTTATTTATTTTCTTTCTTTATATCTTTTCTTTCTTTCCTTCTTTCTTTCTTTATTTTCTTTCTTTATTTATTTATTTATTTATTTGCTTTCTTTGTTTCTTTATTCCAGTTCTTTCTTTTCTTTCTTTCTTTACTTTCTTTCTTTTTTATTTATATATTTATTTATTTATTTTCTTTCTTTCTTTACTTATTTTCTTTTTTCTTTCTTTCTTTCTTTCTTTTCTTTCTTTTCTTTCTTTTCTTTGTTTCTTTGTTTCTTTGTTTCTTTCTTTTCTTTCTTTTCTTTGTTTCTTTGTTTCTTTCTTTTTTCTTTATTTATTTCTTTATTTCATTTCTGTATTTATTTTCTTTATTAATTTTCTTTCTTTATATATTTTCTTTCTTTCCTTCTTTATTTATTTTCTTTCTTTCTTGATTTATCTATTTCTTTCCTTTCTTTGTTTCTTTATTTCATTTCTTTCTTTTCTTTGTTTCTTTCTTTATTTTCTTACTTTATTTTCTTTCTTTCTTTCTTTCCTTTCTTTCTTTCTTTCTTTATTTATTTTCTTTCTTTGTTTTTCTTTCTTTCATTATTTTTTCTTTCTTTTTTTCAGGCCTAGTAATGTTTTTTTCCCTCTTATCCGCGCAATCATTATTTATTAGGCATGGCAAGCCGGAATGGTCGTGCAAACTAACGAAAGGAGAGAAAAACGTAATTATAATAAATCTTTTCAGTATTCCTTTTTTTTTTTTTGTTTATGTTTGATTATTTTTCAGCTTTTTTTCTTTCGTTTTTTTTTTTTACTTCTCATAGGAATGACCGCTATTTTGTTTTGTATTTTCTTCTTTACTTCAAATCGTTTTCTTTATGTATCATTGTATTTCTAACAATTCAGTCCACCGTCTCTTTTTTTTGCTTGTAAATTCCAATCATCGACTCGTTACTTTTAACTCACTTTATCTTTTTTTCTCGCTTTTCTTTCTTTTCTTTTCATCAATCAAGATTCCCAAAGTCTTCCTCTCACCTTCGACATTTTTATTTTTATCCTAAAAATCTCCCTTCCTTTTTTTTTTTTTTTTTTCATTTGCTTTCCTCCGTTTAGCGAGACACTTCTTAAAGTCCGATATGACCTTTTACTTCTTAGCCTCTGCACTAATACTTCATGACGACGTGGGCATCAGTTCATTTCCATTCATTCTATGCACGGGGGCTCACAGTGCAGGCTTCTTTCATCATTCCCTTACGAGCATAAAAAAAGATTTGAAACAAAATTTAAACGAAAAAAAAAAAAGAAAAAAAAAGAAAGGAAAACAGCAAAACATTCTGAAGATGTAATCTGCGTCTTGCCGTTTTAGGATTTCGTTCTATTTTTCTCCTAGTCCTTAAACGATCGAGATTGTTTTAATTATATTTCGGGCAGACTGATGCTGACGATATCCAACACCTCTTCCTATTAAATAATTCAATAACGAAAAAAACAGGTAATAAAACACACGGAATACGCACAAACAGAAAGTGATATGGTACTGAAATATATATATATATATATATATTTCTAAACCTGTAATCTTGTTTGTATGTATGTGTGTTCCTGAAATAACAGTTAAGCGATAGATAATAATACAATAAATTTCGGAGTTTATTTTGCCTTTGAGACCTGACGAATGCATTACCAATAATTACGTTAAAATTACGAAAGCAGTTCATGATATAGAGCCGCTTATCTGTTTTTTACGGCATTTCAATAGAGGATATAGATAATATTTTGTTTTCAGTAAATATTCTAATATCAATCTGCATGTATATATATAACAACTTGCGCTTTATATCCAAGTATTATGTGTTCGAAAAATGCATACTATACACTAACAACATTATTAAATAAATTTAAATATGCATAACATGAAATTGCGTCCATTGACTTTATGGTAAAAATAACATATGTATAGTGGTTTGTCGCCGTTACGTAATTTGTAATAAATGTGAGGAAGAAAAATATTTGAGACATTTTCTTATGTTTATAGGTTCTTTTTATAGATACAAATACTTAAGTAAATGCTCTGTTTATAATAAACAGTATTAACAATATTTATATTTGAGTTTGCGTATCAATCGGACGTCTGGCCACACTGCTGAGCTGTAATACAGCGAAACAGTTTGTTTGTGGATGGCAATATATATATATATATATATATATATATATATATATATATATATATATAGATAGATAGATATAGATATAGATATAGATATAGATAGATAGATAGATAGATAGATAGATAGATAGATAGATAGATAGATACACAATCATACAGTTTGGAAGAAGTGATGTATGCATATTGGTATATCTATTTACAATAATGATTGTTAGGGCTATGGTTCCAGATATTCGGTTTTGGAAAGGAATATTCACCTGTGGTCTACTATCCAAGAACAATCTCTAAAGTAACTTATCTCGATTGCATTAAGAGAGGAATGGCCAAGTATACCCTCTGATGATTCGAACTGTAACAGAAGGATTCTAGTTATTTCTTTTTACATTTTATTAAAATCAACCTTCTTTCGTTGGTCATGTGCTGCATTTTGTGAATAAATTGCTTCCCATAATATTAACGGAAAAACAAATGGCCCACTCATTCCCATCTTTGAGTTTTATCATATTAATTCGTTACAGCCATTCTTCGTTTGATCGATGCAGATACTGAGAGTGCTTAGAATTGAATTATTTAATTTGAAATTGATTCTGTTATTTAGAAAGCTTTGATTCATTTGGCACGGTGTAAAAAAATGTTCCTGACAGAATTTAAAATTGGTGCAATTTGAGACAAGCTTTCGACAGACATTTCTACTTCACAAGACGTTCGAATTATGGAAGTAAATTAAATTGATACAAAACAAAACTTAAAAGGTAAAAGAAAGACAGAAGAGAAAAAGCAGGAGAAATAAATAAAATTTAAAATTTGAAAAAAAAAAATTACCAAACACTTAACTGAGGATTTTGAATTGTAAGGAAAGAAACAAAGAAAAAGGAAAGAAAAAAAAGAAGGAAAGAACGAAGACAACTTAAAAGAAAGGCAACAGAGCAAACAGGACTAAATGATGTTTTATGGTTTATCTACTTTTTGCTGGTTATTTAAAAGCAGAAAATATTATGCGGCCTTAAGAATGTTTTGTAGATAATAATGATTTACTGATACAAGTCCTACTATTTAATCCATAGTTGGGAGGAGAATAGCTGAATTCATACTATTGTCAAATATATTTTCACGCAAATGGAAAAAAAAACGAACCAGATTGGAATTGGAACTCGGCTCTCCGAGTACCAATTCTTAGCCGTTATCAATTACAGTGTATCCAAGCTTACAGCACCTGATATTCCCAATTGGTCACCCATCTAGGTACTGGGCAGGCTCGATATTGCTTAAATTTGGGGATCGTACGAGAACCGGTATTTAAATATGATATGGCCGAAAGTGTAGAGGAAATAGGAAGAAAAGGAAAAGAAAGAAAAAAAATCACAGATCAAATAAGAGAGAAATAGGAAGAAAAAAAAAAGAAAAGAAGAAAGATATAAAATCTTATTAGCTTAGAAATGAAAATGTGCACTCAGGTTATGTCAAAAATATTAGTAAACGTATCTGTTCCGTGTTTAGTGTTGATTAAATACAGCAAACTATTTCAACATATTCGTCTGGCGTTTCATATTAAATCTGGGTTACCACAATACCTTCAATTAAACAGATTGAATTTTTGATTCCCATCCCCCCACGAAAAAGCAATTTATATCTTTTGATAAACAAGCCATTAAATAAAAAAAAAATAATCCCCCAGATAAATGAAATCTGAACGTAATACAAAAAAAGAGGTATGTACTGGTTGGCTTCGTGTGTAATATTAGTAAAAGCCTCGTTCTGAATATATATTTAATAAATTTGAGTGGCCTCCACTTGAACTGGTGACAAATTAGTCTCGCTGACTATTAACACAAAATTGTTTAACATCATGTTTCTAATACCATTTAACTTTGGAATGTGGATGTTCATGGCTCTACTCTTTTCTTTTTTATCTGTAACTTACTATGTATTGTTGGGGAGTGCCATATGGTGGTTTGTCTTTGCGTTCACGCCAGTTTCGAATTCAGATTTTATCTTCTCTGTGATTGGTTGCCACCAAGTCTAGAGATTACAGTTTAGTTTCCTTTTTCCCTAGATGTGGAGAGAAGAGATAGACTCGTGCCTTTCTAAAAAGCATTAACGCGAAACGGGTCACAACAGACTAGCCCCGGAATTGAACGTCGGTCACCAATTCTATGTTACACCACAAATTTCGTTACACCACCCTCATGTCACGACCATTTTTTTTTTTCATTCCTGCATATCTCCAAGAACATTATTTCTTGCCCTTACGTCAATACAACACCACACAGTAACCATCTATCTTGTATTGGATGAAAAATAAAATCGTGCGACACTTATCGGCTGGAATTTAAACTGAATACTTTAATCCCATTATCCACGCCGATAATCTCTACGCTATGCGCGCATCCGCTTAACAACTTGTAGGAGGCACATTTTCTACTTGAAAGAATAAAATTTCGCAAACACCTGTTTCTCGAGACTCTTTGGAGAATTTTCTAGTTAAACTTATCGAACCAATGTTAAGCATCATTGAATCCGGAAGCTGTACGTTAAATGAGTTTTTCTTTTTCTTTGACTGAGTCTGTGTTTCTTTTGCAACACACACAACTGCTGTCTAAAATAGACATGCCGGTGGGAATTTTTCGACTATTTTTTTTTTATTGGAACGAATTATTCGTGACATACAGAAAGTTAGTTGATAAGTGGGGAAATTGGTAGAAATAATCTAACCGTGCGAGGATTGTGTTTAGTACGCAAGAATTCGCGATGATGAGATCACTAGACGTTTTGGAATGGCCAAGTACACATTCCAAAAGCTGGGCAGAGTATTGCGAGACAGTAAGAAAGAAAAGAATACTGAGCTGTTACGTGACGTCTGTCCTTCTTTACGGCAGCTAATTTTGGGCGATTTCCTCAAAGATGAAGAAGAGACTCGAGGCGACGGAGATGTGGTTCTACAGAATGAGTCCGAGGATATCATGAACCGAGCGTGTGAACAACGATGAGGTCTTAGAGTGGATGCAAATAAGAAGGAGGCTGATACTTAACATCAGGAAGAGGCAGCTGAAGTTTCTGGGACACATAATGAGGAAGGAGGACCTGGAGGATCAGATACTCACGAGTAGAGGGAAAGAGAGACAAGGGAAAACAACGCATGCCATATCTAGCGACCTTAATCAAGTGGATGATCGAACGTAATCTAGGAGAGAAAGCAGAAGGAAGGAACTTGTTGAGAGCAACAAAGGACAGAAGGAAGTAGAAAACTATGTTCGCCTACATTATGAAACGTCATGGCACATAAAAAGAAAGATTTCTTTATGCGTTTTACACACACAAACATCGACGCACACACACGTTCATGCGTAAAATGCAGAGGTAAGCTGTGAGATTAAAACTTTGGTTAATCTGAACAGAATAAACAAGTAGTTCTTTCAGCCAGTGTACTAAACACCGGCTGTATAATTTTATTATCATACCAACGGCAGTTTACGTTAG
>CAHIKZ030000780.1:980000-1027500 GCA_903632075.3 Acanthosepion pharaonis | reverse complement strand
AGACAGCAAGAACAAATTTCAGGCCAGAACGCATTTTTGTATATTTACAGAACGAACGCACTATCCACATGATATTAGTTCTGGAATAGTCTTTCCCATATATATAAAGCTTTCTAGAAATTGTTTGAAAATGCATGAAATATCTGAATAATAGGTTTGCGCATTAATATGGTGTTAATCTTAGGTTGTCCCACATGAAATGACGCGCTTTATAGAAAAATGAACAAAACGTTTCTGAAATGTTAAATAACTAATTTATATAGACACAATATTGATGAACGACTGTTCTGCAACGTATTTCAAGATTCTTGATCACATCTTAAAAAAAAACAACTTCTCATCCTTTGATATGGTAAACAATTCAAATGTTTCGATTACCTCTTCCTTATTGGAGAATGTTTTTATTGCGTATGAAAAGCTCAAAATGCTTAAATAAGTAATAATCAGTTGGAGAGATATCAGGTGAATAGGGAGAATGAGGTAGAATTTCATAATTCAGGCAATGCATCCTTTGGACAGTTGATTGAAAAGTGTGCGGCCTTGCGTTGTGGTGCAGCAAAATTGCGCCATCCGTATTCAGGAAAATCTAGGATGCTTCTTTTTCGATTTTTCGTGCATCCACTCAATTTCTCCAAAATACGATGTTGCTGTTATTGTTATCCTTTTAGGCAATAATGAATAACTCCTTTGAAAAACACCATACAGTAGCCATTAACTTTTTAGTGTGCAGTGTATGTTTTGAGTATTGTTTTGGTGATTCACTTGCATCTAACCACTCTAGGCCTACTCTCATTCTGTTGTAAAAGAGCATCCATTTCTCATCGCATGCAATGCTTCGATGCAAATATGGTGCTTTTTTTCAAGTTTCTACTCATGCAGAAAGATTATTCAACATTGTTTCATTGTAATTATTTTCATTAGGCTTATGAGTAAGAATATATTGAAAGAAAAATTAGCTGGAAAAAAAAGAGTCATGAATAAGTCAAGATTTTTTTATATGCTAACGAGGTTACTTCGTTAGACAACCGGATCCACAAGCAACCAAAAAATGCATCATTTCATGTGTGACAACCTAATATATTCTTTCTTATCAATAGAATACATAATTTCTTTGTTTTTCATCATTAGCATTTCAGAATCGCCACTTCACCAATGTCTTTTCTTCTTTTGCTTGATGCATAGCAGTCGCATATCGCGAGCACAGTCTAGTAAATTCTTAGAATTGTTGTATAATATGTACTACAGCCATAGAAGTAAAGACTGTTTCTAGAGTAAGAAAACCTGACGATGTCCGTCTCTCACAATTTAGATATACGTTTAGATCAATTGCTTGTATTGATTCAAAGATTTGACACAATTGAAACGAATTAGAATCAGACCATATCCTCAACGATGCTTAGAACCGGTCTGTTACACAATTCATTTTCAATGGAAATTCTGAAAATCCCATTCTAAAAGTTGTACAAATTCTAAAGACAGATTCTTGTTAATCCAAATTCATACATTAGATAGCTTGGCTTTAATTTTACTGTTGTTAACGATCTTAGTTTCTGGCAATATCGTGTGTAGATGTCCGTATTTACAAACATCGGCACGTTTACACACATACAAAATTATCGGATTGGATCGAGGTCGATCCCAGCGTGCGACACCTTTGCAAAGTGCCTGAAAAATCATACCACGCCTTGTGAGTGAGATTGGATAGACGGAATTCTTGTGGGCCGTCGATAGCTGTGCTAGCACGATGCCACAAGTCATCGTGGCCGAGGGCTTCAGCATGCTAGACTTGCTCAAATTGTTGATCACGCTAGATAACACGCTCGCTCCCAGAAACTGTAACTAAGGTCTGCTCAGCATAGTTGCAGTATAAACCACAGGTGGGCTCTGTGGGTGTTGAGCAAACACAAATGTACCTGAGTAAGCGTCTGCAGTAGGGACTGGCTAGCCGCCCTAGTAGACAGGTATCCTCGAATACATGTGGCCAGGTATTATCTATCTATCTATCTATCTATCTATCTATCTATCTATCTATCTATCTATCACAATCATTTTGTGATATCAATCTACTTATTTATGTACTTATCTATCTATCTGCCAGTAATATTAATTTTATTTGATTATCTATCTATCTATCTATCTATCTATCTATCTATCTATCTATCTATCTATCAAATGCTACCAACAGTTTTAGAGAACCTTTTCTGAGAGAAATCAGAATATTTATAAAAAAGAAATTTGTTTGTTGATGGAATGAAAATAAGAGACGTTACGAGTCAAGAGAAATTCTGGATAATTTGTGAAACGCAAAAGCTGATCAATCTGTTGATAATGACAGAAACTTTATGTAGCATCTCGTATATATGTTTTTTTTTTTTTTATTTAAATGAAGCTCATAGGTAATTCAATACTCAGTGCACCACGATTATGAGGCATATTTTAAGCATGAATTAACCACTGCAAAACTTTCATTTTGGTTTTATTTTAAGCAAGAAATAGGAACTAAAGTTAGGATGCTTGTTTCCATTCGTAGTTGCATAATTAAAAGAAAAAAACGAATGATTTATTTTTTATGGAAATATGTTCACTAGCAGATGCTAGACTAGGTCCTTCCTTAATTTGAGTAAAACTGTGCGAAGAAGTTCGAAACGCTTAAGAATTTAAATCAAGGAACACAAATCGAGTTGATGATGTTTACAACGTAATAGCCAGTCGAGGCATAAAAAAAAAAAAAAATGTTTTTTCCCATATATTTTTCTTTGAATCAGATGTGTCCAGACAGGATGGAGTTGTGCTGTATCTATATTATTGCAGGCATTTTTTGTAGTTTTATTACCATTTGTTCAGCTATTCTCCTGTTTTACTCAAATGAAGGAGTGACCAAGTCTACCAACTGCTAGCCAAAATATTTCTTTTTTTTTCTTATTTTTTTAAATAGGGATTAAACTTGAGAATTTGCTAAGAATGCAAGTAGCAGGCTTCCGTCAGTCAGGGTTAACCATATGTAGCATCTTAGTTGTCTGCTTGGTTGGAGCATCGACGTCTGTGACTGTAGTGTTTGATACTGATTTCTGTTGCAGAGGTGGCATGTGTGTTCTGTCTCTGGTCTGTTGAAGCTGTCACTTTCCTTTCCCCGGTCCCGCCTTTCCGTGGCGACTTGTGTCAGCTTCTCCTCCCCTGACTTGAGGTGTTTGGTCAGGGTTCCTCTCCACTTAGATCGTATGGCTGCCTGGCTCTCCCAGGACTTGTTGATGTCCACTGCTTTCACAACATCGAGATACCGCAGCTGTGGCCGCCCGGCGGGTATTCTTCCAGAAGCCAAGTCTCCATACAGGAGGTGGTTGGGGATGCGGCCGTCTAGAATGCGGTGGAAGTTACCAAACCAACGGATTCTGCACTGTCTGAGCAGTGTGAACCTCCTTGGCAGACTACGCTTGGCTAAAAGTTATCTGTTGGTACCGAATATTTAAGAAATAAGTGTATGAATTTTCTCATAATATGGCGGTCTCGTGGAGTCATAGTTAGTAAGTTGGGTTGCAATAATATACAATATATATATATATATATATATATATATATATATATATATATATATATATATATATATATATGAAAGGCAGGATGAATGTGTGTAAAGAATGCACGGCCGCAGTTTTCGACGGATTTGCACCAAAATTTACATGCACATGCTCCAAGTTAGCGGGAAGGTCAAGACCGACTTTGCCTTTCCCGACGATAGTGGAAATAATCGATTTTTTTCATGTTTCTACGGCAGAAAGATTCTATTGGCCAGCGTGAGAGCCAACAGCTGACTGACATGAATGTTAACTAGCATGCTAGCATGCAAAAAAAAAACGATAGCTGCATTGGTCACAAGTGGGAAAAATTTAAATTTGCATGGCACTTTACTCCAATTGGCTCATTCGCTTGCTTAAACTCAACGTTGATTCTGATTCCGCAGAACTGGGTTGGGTGTGAAAAACTATTTGTTGTTAACATTCTTTTTTTCATTCGGTTTTTCCAGTTACGAGTCCTTTTTTAAAGCTGATCGTTTTGTGTTCATTTTGTTTAGTCCTTTTTTCGTAACAGATTTAATGTTTAGTATAGAGCTTAGAAAAAATTCGCAGTGTGAGATAGGCATGAAGTAAGGCATGTAGCAACATCAGCACAGCAAAGGGCACTACTTTAATGTCAAGGAGGGGCAAAAATATTTTAAGTCAAGTGATAGCGATTGCTGTATGAGTCGTACGATTTTTGAATGAAGCACAGGCAACGCCGGGTCATGCTGCTAATATATATATATATATATATATATATATATATATATATATATATATATATTTTGTATCTATAAAAAGAACGTATAAACATAAAAAATGTATTAAAATAATCGTCGGTCTTTTTCCATTTCATAATGTGTGACGTCATTTGTTTACATTTGGATACACATCGAGGAGATATGAATATACGAGAGAAATATGGATAATTGTAGTTTAAAATCAGTAAAATCGACCTTTCTAATCGAAACGCTCCTCTGTGGCTAAATCGGCAAAAGCACGTCAGGCTATATGACAGTTCCGTATAGGATGCAGGTTCGATACCTGTCGGAGATCGCATATTGTCTATGACAATTTCTCGGTCATTCCGGCCGGTAAATGTCGTTAATACTGTTTATTATAAACAGAGTATTTACTTAAATATTTGTATCTAGAAAATGAACATATAAACATAAAATGCCTTTTATATATATATATATATATATATATATATATATATATATATATATATATATATATATTGATTTAAATTAATTTTTTTAAAATATAAGCTTTTTTTTAATTTTTGCGCTACACAGTTCCACCATGTTTCTTCAAGCGAATTTTGGAACCCCTTTTAAAAATTAGTAACTTTTAAAATTAAAAGGTTTAGTTCCATTTCATTCTTGAAGATGAAATTTGGAATAATGCTTTTAATTTAATTGCAAAATTAAAATTACCGGGTTTTTAGCTTCTATTTTTGAAACATGGTTGAACTGTGTAAAAAAAATTTTTTAAAAATAAAAATATTTTAATTTCTATATCTAATTGAGCACTTTTTGTAAAATAAAAAATAAAAATCTATAAGAACATTTTATATATATATATATATATAATATATAAATTCGCTTGAAGATGAAATAGAACTAATGCTTTTAATTTAAAAATAAAATTAGGGTTTTTATTCTATTTTTTGAAACATGGTTGGAACTTATAAAATAACCATATTTTAAATCAATTAATTTATATATATATATATATATATATATATATATAATATCCTTATTTTTTTTTTCTCCGGGATTGTACTTACTTAGAAGGCTACGCTTATGATTTTGCACTGCGGTTTCAGAAATCAACTACCGCCCTTCTTATTTTCCCACGCTATGGCTTTTCCAGACAGTTCTTGTATTTGGTACGCAATAATAATTTGCTAATGAGGAGTCTGCTCAACCATCACGAAATGCCTTTTTCGTTTAGTCTTGTGCCAAAGTAAAATATGAATACAACAAAAAAAAAAGTACTTATCGAATACATATTGTGTAAAAAAGAAGAATTCAAAGTGACGAATAGAGAAAATGATCAAGAATTACCATCTATGATTTTCTTCCTGGTTAGATATTCTTATTACTAAGTTCTTCAAGAATGGCTGGGACGCGGGAATTACTTGTATTTTTAACTTGCGGAAGTCACATGATACTTTCCCCTCTTCTTCGTCTTCCCCGAGTAACAATGCGTTAAGCGTAATCTTCTCTTCTGTTCTTTTTTGTTTCAACATTCGAGCAACACGATATACTTAGTGACTCTCTTCATCAGTTACGACAAGTCACTCCCCAACCCAGGTCCGCTTTTCTATTTCATTCTGACAAGTGCATTATTTCTTTCTAATCTTGTAATTACTTCTTCTACTAAAATGTCTTCTTTATTTTTATTTTTTTTTTCTTAAGTGATTTTATAGACTGGTTTAGATTTTACGTCATAGACGTGGGGAGAATTTCCACCCCAAATCGTTCCTTTTCGTGTTTTTGTTTGTTTGCTTTTCACGTTTCTTTTTTTTTTTCCTTCCGCAGATGGAAGAGTTCTTCTTTCTATCTTCGTGTCGATATTTATATTCCCCATCCTTTTTTTTTTCTTCCCATATTTCATTCTTCTTCTCCTATACTTAATTTGCTTCCCTGTTTCTTCTGCATCCGTTTTATACGTGCCTATTCATTATCCTTCTTTTTTCTTTCTTTCTTTCTTTCTTTCTTTCTTTCTTTCTTTCTTGTTTGCCTTCCTTCTCTTGTTTCTCTTTCTATAATCACCCTTTTTATTTTTATTTTTTTTCTCTTCTCAATATACTCCTTCTTCCTCTTCGTCAGTCCTTCTTCTTTTTTTTTTTACATATTCTCCGTCATTTTCTTCTCTTCTTTCTCTTCTTTTTCTTTCCCCTTTTCGTATTAATCTTTCTCTGCATCTTGTTTCTCTATATAGATGTATATGCTTTCCATGTTTCTTTCTCTTCTCCATTTTCCATCTTCTTTCTCTTCTCCATTTTCTTTCCTTTCATGTCTTGTTCTTTTTATCTCCTTCGTTCTCTACTTGTTATTCTTTTTCTTCTTCCTATATCTCTTCTCTTTTTTTTTCTAGGTTTTCTTTCTCTTCATTATAGTATTCTTTCATATATTCTTCGCATCGTTTTTTCTTCTTTGTAGCCATGTTATTTGATTTCTTCTGTAACGTCGTTCTTCTCTTCTTCGTATCCGTCTCATCTCCGTAATTAACTTTTCCCCCTCTTCTCTTTCACCTTCTTCACCCTCTCCTTATTCATATTGTTCTTTCTCCTCTTTGTCTTTCTCCTCTTTCTTTTTTTCATATTATCCTACTTTCTTTCCTTCCCAGCTCTTCTTCGTATTCGTCTTTCTTTTCTTTGTTCATTTTTTGTTTCTTTTCTTTTATTCCCTTCCCAGTGAACCTTCTGCTTTATTTTTCTTTCATTTACTCAACTATCTTCTTGCTTTTTTATTCTTCCTTCTATTTTTCCCAACTCGGCTACTGCTGCTGCTGATTCTTCTTCCTGCCAAGTACCGGATGTTCTTGACAGACGGGCTGGACTGTTTCAAGTTGACTCAGACACTTTACAGAAGATGTGCCATCAGCGAGCAACAAGGTTAGAGTGATTCGCATTGTTGAAAAAAAAAATCGATCGCAATCGGTGAGAGAATTAGTCTATGGCCGGACGTTGAAGACATATGTGTCTGGATCAGTCACGTGTTCTCTTGCTCGTTGCAATGTGGGTGGATATGTAGACAAATGAATACTAAACTCAGCCCTGGCTGACACACTTGAAACGCTATTTTTCTTATTCTTTTATGTTCGTGTCTCTTCAGGACATGGCCCATAATACTTTTCCACATCATTCTTATTTTTCGTACCTCTAAGCATTATTTGCGACTTAATAAATCTCTAGTCCCTATTCTACCATTCATCTATAGAATCTAATTAATTACGTTAATTAAGGTTTCCCTTGAGAAACACGTACACACGCAGGCACGTAAAAACACATACATGTGTGTGTGTGTATGTGTGTGTGTGTATATGCGGAAACCTACCAAACTCCATGCGCAGCATACTAGTAAAAAACAACAAGTATAACATACTTATCCACATGTAAAAAAATATTCAAAACAAAGGCAACACTAATAACTAAAAGAAAAAGCCAAAACTCAATAACATTAACTATGAACACGGCCATAACGGGATGACCGTGTTTGGGAAATAAAACTTTCTTATAACTTCAGACAAAAAGAAAAACTGTCCTTAACAGAATAGCCGAAAGCGCTCGGATATGCAGAACATTTGGGCAATCTTTACACACTTTCTGTCCCGAAAACACTTGTATGAACACAAAAAAAAATTAAATAAAAATCTTAATTGCAATACCTTGTCAGTCGTCGTTAACGAAACTTGTATAAAAGAGGGATTGCTGTGCAAATACTTATATATATATATATATATATATATATATATATATATATATATATATATATATGTGTGTGTATATATATATATATATATATATATATATATATATATATATATATATATATATATATACATTACATTCAAAGATTTGATAAAAATGGGTATACATGATGAAAAAAATGCCACAAACATAATAAAAAACTGTTTTATTGTCAAAATCCTTATGTTAGTATTAAGAGGAAAGACTAAAGGAGATTTGGGAATATTAAATTATATATTTTTTTTATCTTTTTTAGAACTAAAATCGTTAAACATTTTGTTTTCCTTGCAACAGCGGACTCCAGAAATTAGCAAAGGCAATTTTAGCGTCTTTTTTTGCGGTGAAAAATTACAGCGAGTTGGAAATTCTTGCAAAAATTAAATAATTATCTGATTTTAATGACAATTTTAGGACTTATTCACGATTGAATTAAATTATTTTAGAAATATCTCTTTTTTTTCTAGAAGATCTTGATAAAATGTTTTTCTTTACATCTGTTACTCCCACTTATTTAATTTTATGAAATTTCGAGAAATTCTTTTTTGTCTGGCTTAATATTTATATTAGTTTGAAGCAGAATTAATTGGAGAATTTAAATGATCAATTTCTTTTCTTTTTTTTCAGTTGCCGATAATCAGTCCTGATTTGTTACTTAAAAAATGCAATAAAACTAAGAAATTATATTTAATTAAAATTATGGACTGAAGAAAAAACATTTTTTAATGAATAATGAATTATTACAAGTTTCATTTTGAGTATAATAACTTATAAAGTTTTAAATCTTTTAAAATTTTGTATTCATTTTTACAGGTTAGGTGATATTTTTATTAAGTAATAACTATATTTACTAATCATAATTAGAAAAGATTTCTGCAATTTAGCAAGCCCTGTATTTTAAAAATAATTTTGAATTTTCATGTTTGTTTTTCCTAACAAGTCGACCATTGTGAAATTCGAATCCGGGTCTCATGCTCAGAAAGCGAACTTTCTAACCACTCGGACATAGAAACACGGTAATGATAGCATTCTCCGTTTACTCATTAGGAAATATTCGGCATTCATTGACCGGTGATCTCGTGCTGCTATCGATTGAAATTTGTAAAATCTTTCGCTTAAATCCTTTTATGGCGTTCCGAATTCAAGGATCGATGAAGCGTCCCTTCGAAGTTCCAAGAAATTCTTTAAATTCGGAACGCCAAAAATTACACTAACGTTTGTTTAACAAGTCGAATACACGTTAAACCTGACTACCCAATGAAAAATCAATCAGCAAAAAAAAAAAAAGAAAAGCGAAATACTAGAATTTCTTTCTTCTCTTTCTGCATATCTCTTTCTCCGATGAAGCTTTCATAAAAATGATTGATGTTAGATTGATAAAAGTTTCCTATTCCTTCTTTATCATATTATTTTGTCTAGTTCCGATCCATATTTCATCTGTATGTGATACCAGTTCATATATAAACGGATACAGTGTTATCGTATATGTTTGAATCTGCCCAGTAATGTATTAGTAACGATGGATGTATTTGTGAGGAAAGAAGATAAAAAAGAAAGTAGTTAATTTTTCCGTTGTCGATTCAGAAATTCGTTCACTTTCAATACATATCCGTCTTTATGAAATTATTTTGTTTTTAATCAGAACCCCAGAGGATAAATCATAATTTTTGTTAGACCTATTACAGTGAATGACAAATGCACCAAATGTTTGGTAAAGGATATCTCATATTTTATGTATATAATTTTATTTTAAGCAATTCACCCCAAGCAAAGTGGGAGTGCCACTAGGACGGAAGGAGTTACAGAGGGTTAAGAGTAAAGTGGCGTTTTTGGGGAAAGGATAAATAGAAGGATGGAGAAAAAAGATGAAATTATCAGAAGATGTCGATTGACATTACATTTGAATATTTGAAGATTATAGTTATCAGGGAAGCAAGCAAGGTGAAGGGAGTTCCACAGACGGTAAGTGCGAGAGAAGAAGCTGTTTGAGTAGAAGAGACGGTTACATTTAATCGTTCCGACAGTGAACGGGTGGGAACGAGATGCCAGCCTAGTAGCTCGCTTAAATTTATGCAGTCCGGAAACCAGAAAAAAGCAACTCGTCTGAAAAGTTGCCGTGAAAATACTTGTAATAAAGACAGAGGTAAGCCACGGAACGCCTGTGAGAAAGCGACTGTAGACGAGATGCCAGATCAGGACCTATTGCTTTGCACGTTCGTCTCTGGATTTTGTCGAAGACCTCGAGACGTACAGCGGGGGCGCTAGATAATATATGACAACAATATAAAATTTTATTTAATTTTGTCCATATCAAACCAATTTATTTCTTGAGGCGTTTTTCGCTATCAATTTTCGGTATTTCTGCTTCAGGTTAATTATGTTATTATTTTGTTTTCAGTTGATTAAATTGCTTAATGATTTCGATGTTTTCGAGAGATAATTAAAAAAAAATCATTGTTTTTTGGTGGTTTACACATAATGTTATCGAAATTTTCTTTTCTCTCACTCAAAGGATAAGAAGATATCAATTTTAAACTTTCAGTGTTCAAAATACGCTTCGAAAACCTGAGAAACAGTGCATTCAGAATATTTTCCTTAAACGATAAGAATATAGCCCTTAAGCATGGAAAGAGAAAAATCTAATCCTGTTCAGTTACGAATTCGATAAGGTTTACCGAGTACAAATATTCAGGCCGGAGGGTACAGCGATGAAACAAAAATCATTGTTGTATTTACAATCTTGCCTACAGCCGTTAACCCTACCCTAATTTTTTTTTATCACTCCATTGCTTTGCTTTAATATTTTAGCGCATGAAATATTAAGGTGAAAGAAGGGATTCTGCAATTGTATCTTGTTTTTTTTACTAGGTTTTGGCAGATACATAGTAAAAAATGTAATCGTTTTTTTTTTCCAGTAAAAAATGTATTTGTTTTTCTTCAGGAAAGAAGGTATATATATATATAAATTACAGAGGCGTGATTATTAATTTGTAACAACGATGGAGTAATGAATAGCGGATTGAGAACCGAGTTCGAATTCCAATCGAATCCATTATATTCACTTGCGTGCTAATAGCCTTGGGAAAGATATGAATCCTCTCCCACCACCAGTTATGGGTAAATAGCAGAACGGGCCGGGTTCTATAGCTACTCTGCCTCGTCAGTCAAATGGGCTTACGGCCATATCACGTTGAAATACCGTGCTAATGAGCTATATAGAGAAATTGACGCACGAATCCACAAGTGATATATATATATATATATATATATATATATAAGATATTTCTGATCCAAATTACAGGAACAACTCTCCATCTCATATAAAGAAACACGCGTATTAACAAATAAATTTAAATGCAAAAAAGCACACATCTATAAAAACACACTATCAAACCCAACACTCACACAAATAGGCTTACGGCTATGTCACGTTGAAATACCGAAGTTAAGTAATATCGAGCTAGGTCAGTATCGAGATGGGTGACCGCTTATGAATACCAGGTTCTGTAAAGGTTGGATGTCCGGGTGGTTTAATTTATATCGGCTCGGAAATGGAAATTGGTGATCTGTGTCCGAGTACTAGTTGACTACCTTATATTGACTTATGCCCAAATAACCTTGGCAGAGATTTCACCTCTTCACCCTTAGCTATGAGGTAATCAACAGAACCTGTATCAGGGAAACACCATTTATCGCCAAGAAATACTTGATAATCCATTAATAAGAAACAACTCAGTCACGGATGGAGTAACGGGTAGCGGCTCGGATTGAGAGCCGAGTTTGGATTCCAGTCGAATCCATTACATTCACTTACGTGCTAATACCCTTGGGAAACGGTATGAATCCTCTTCTTCACCCCACTCCCTGCCATCTATGGGTAAATAGTAGAATAGATCTGGATAGCAGGATAGACCGAGTTCTATAGTCTTGGATAGCAACTGGTCTGACGCAGAAAGAAATAGTAACCTAATGCAGGAAAAAAAAAATCTGCCTCGTCAGTTATCTATCTTACGATACAGGATCGCCTAAGCGTGTATCACGCATGGCACATAACTGACTAAACACCGAAACGTTAATGATGTAAACGATAAAGTGGTTATCCCTTGCTCGTCTATTTTCTTTCACTGATCGAAAAGATCGAAAGTACTCGAGAGATTAGACATAATTTCAACAAATTTCTTTACAAGTTTCCACCTGTCAGCAAACGACACTTTCTACTCGAGGAGCGACTCAAAAAAAAAAAAAAACTCAAGAGACAATCCTTGTCTGTTCTATTCAATAAAATATATTTAGCGTATTGCTATTGTTTTTACAATAAAATCAATAAGAGATGAAAATGCAATGTTAGCAATCAAGATAATGCTATATCATCTTGTAGGTGTCTGTTATGTTTATATTAAAATGCATTGTAAATGATTTTGAAATTTTAATGGAAAAACCATTTAAAATAATTGCTCATGTCCAGGAATAAAGAGAAACATTACACAGAACAGTTGTCTTTATTGGCTACTCTTCTAGATCTTTTTACATTAATGCGGGTGTCCCCCATTTATCTGCTCTTTTGTTCGGAATTTTTACCATACCTTCCACTTCTCGACGCGGTCTCTATGCTGATGATACAACAATTTACTCTTTATCTTAACGGTAAGCCTGATAAGTTCGCTAAAGTCAATTTGGCATCTGATTACAAAAATACCCTCAATCAGTTGTTAACTGGGGCAAGCAATGGCTTATTAATTTTAACGTCTTATAATAGAACTCTTTTAATCATCGAAGAGAACATTTTTGGCCTTCCATCAGCATGTATGAAGCTAATCTCCAAGAGTCTATAACTTTGCGCATCTTCAGTCTAACGTTTTCCGGTGAGATCAAGTTTAATGATTGTAATGATTCAGTTTCATGATCTGTTGCCGAAACGATGTTTCTCTGTGTTATGCTAGACCATTCTTCACGACAGAATATCTCTGGCAAATTTAAAAGATTGCTCTTGGTCTATCCATTAAGTACTGCTACCACATCTCGTTTTATACTTCCACTATGTACCTAGAGATTCTTGATAGAATCCAAAGCAGAATCTGCAATATTATCGGTCCTGACCAAGCATTACGGCTTCAGCTACTTTCCAATGGTGGTATCGTTGTTTCATGCTAATTATTCGGATGAGCTTTCCTTATTGTACTTCAGCTTCGGAAATTTAAGACCAGTAGGTTGCATCATTTTGCTTATGTAACAGGAAGTTTTATGGTAATAGTTTCATCTTTTGCCAAACTTGCGTGTCGATCACTCTTGTGGCTTCTATCTCTGTCCCCTCAATACCAGTTTCTCTGTTACTTTCCTACTCAGTAACCTCTTCAGATAAAGCAACTAAGACGCATATGATGTATAAGATGATCATGTGTCTCACGATTTCATTCCTATATTATATGGATATTACTATGACTTTTTTGAAAGATGAAGGAGTAGTTTATCTTTGCGCTCCCTTCGGTTTTGAATCCAGTGTAGTCATTCTATTAAACTGTCTACTAATTAACACTAGAGAGTCAAATACAGTACATTTTTAGCTGCGTAAGTATAGATGTGTTTCTGAAGAGCGTTATTAAAAAAGTGAATGCAGTCGAGGAAGTCAGAGTTTAAATTCGGCTCGCTGATCCGGCATTATGCAGCGATAATCTTTGGGCGACCCACACCAGATAAGATACAATGAATCACCATAGAGAAACTTTTCTGCCTGCCCCCATCATGGTTGAATTCCTGGGCAAGACATTAAACTACATCCGCTTCCTGGGTAAGACGATAAACTCCGTACAGCAGCAAGGCTTCTGATCCGGAAGTTTTCAGGAGCGTGGAACCACCTCTTAAATGCTGTTATTCCCAGGTCCACCCTGACCCAGGGTGGTAGCACCTGTTAAGGCCCCATCTATGGGTAAATAGTTAACTATTACCAGTAATAGTTTTTTTTTTAAATTATGACCTGTAATAAAATTTTGAAGGAAAAATATTACCAGAAACAGAATTTTGACAAAACAAAATATTACCAGCAATAAAAAAATGTTGTCGGCATTAATTAACCTATTGAGGTTGATATGCCGTAAAACTAAATAAACCAAACAAATCTAAACTAAAGAATATCTATCCTAAAAATGTTATCGGCATTAAATAACCCATTGAAGTTGATATGCCGTAAAAGAAAATAAACCAAACCAAACCCCATCATGGCTGATGTTAAACTCCTGGAGAGCAACGAACCGCGCTTTCTTGGCCTCAAATTTTCTCAAATGACACGAATACATCGCATCAATAGCTGCATCTACTGCACGGAAATTGGATTAAATATATCGTGCTAGAAAATATTTCTCGTCAGAGTCCAACTTGCACCTTCACAAATCTAACATTCGCCCGTGCATTGAATAATGCTGCCATATCTGGTTTGGTGATCCTGCTATTCATTTCGATAAATCTTGACAAAATCCAAGGAAGGATCTGTAATGTAATCGATCCTGATTTGGCATTTCGACTTCAGTCACTTTCTTACCGACACGGCGTAGCTTCCGTCTGTGTTTTCTACAAATATTTTTAAGGCAACTGCTCTGACGATCTATTTACGCTGGAGCACCGACTACATGAATTTAAACGCTCTACTAGGTTAGCATGTAGGTCCCACCCGTTTACTGTTGAAATCGTTAAATGCAACTGCCATTTTACTGTAACAGTTTCTTTTCTCACACTTTTTGCCTGTGGAATTCCATTCCGTTTACTAACTTCTCTGATAAATACAATCTTTAAAATTTTAAATGCAACGTCAATCGCCATTTTCTATCTTCTTGAATCCCGTTCATCTTTTGTACATTCGTCAGTCCTCTCTATACTAATTTTATTAACCCAGTTTCACTTCTTTAACCCCCTACATACTAGTGACATTTCCGCCTTGCTTGGGGTGATAAGATTAAAAAAAAATAACGTAATTTTGTAGAAAATGAAAAAAAGAACTTTACCTTTTTACCTGCGCATCTCAAAACCGGGATTGCCAAAGGAATACGCAAGCAAAAAATTTCACTCACCTGCAAGAAAAAGAAAAGAAAATTTAGTACAACAAACAGGCTTTACTTTTTAAGAAAATATAATATATATTTATTTGCACTGTCCAGCGCCGATAAGCGTTACGCTACCAGTAAATGCATTACAAAAATTAAAGTATAAAGAAACAGGGGAATTTCGTTAGAAACAAACAAAAGAGCGGTAAATTGCTTTGTGCATATCTAACCTCTTATATGGCCAGGTTCTTCACATTCGGATGATTAAACAAGGGTTCGAATATCACCATTTGTCAGGAAGGTGAATTTTTCACTTTCGAAAGTGCCTGAAAATTATATACCACGGAATGACCCAAGCCTTTTGAGTTAACTTCGTCGATGGCTGTGCTAGAACGATGTCACAAGTCATCGTGACTGAGGGTTTGAGCGTGCTGGCCTTGTTCATATTGTTGATCACTGTACATAACACGCTTCTCTCTTTAAGATCCGATCAGATGGGATCTGTGGGGTTTGAACGCCTGAGCAAGCGTCTTCAATAGGGATTCGCTAGCCGCCATAGTAGACAGGTATACTCGAATACGAGTAGCCAGCAATTAACGTAATCTGTCCTTTGTATGTCCTTGAATGCTGGTCCTACAAAGGCGACTGAGAATTTGGACGAAGTGAGGAAGTCTGAATGAAAATGGTAAGAACATTTATATTCAGAATCAGAAAGAGACTTTCACAATAATATATACTAGAATATATATATATATATATATATATAAGATATAAGATATATATATATATATATATATATAAAGTTACATACATATATATATAAGATATTTATATATATATATAAGATATATAATATATATAAGATATATATATATATATATAAGATATATATATATATATATATATATATATATATATATATATATATATAAAAATTACATACATATATATATATATATATATCATATATATATATATATATATATATATATATATATATATATATACGATAGAAAAAAGAGCAAGATTTATAGGGAAGGAGCACGTCCTTAACTAACGAGCTTGTGCATATGGGCTAGAGCTTTGACAAAAAAAAAAGAGAATGGCTGCTAAGAGTCACGTGGGATAGCCGTTGTACCCTATAGGATAGGTACAAATGATAATAAGAAGACACTAATAGTATATAAATCATATTAATCCATTCATATGTCATTCCTTTCTGGAAAAAAAAGTATCCTTCAGGTAATGCAAACTTTGATTTCAGGTTTCAATCTTTCTTTCCCAATCTAGTAGGCTTTGATCGTTATACATATTTACACACTGCTCATGTAAGGATTTCTAGATGCACTCTGTAGTATAAAGTTCACAGACCTCTGAATATAATTGTATCAAATATTGTAGTTTTAATCTCCGCAGGGTGTTGACGTAATGTATTAAAGACTAAGCTTTAAGATATATAGTGGTTTTCTAAGCGAATGACGTCCAAGCCCGAAAGTATACGGCGCCCAGTACAATTCGGACTCAGTCGTAATTGATTTGGCGAGACAAGTTTAATAAATATTACACCACACCGATGTGCCCAAAATATAGGTTTGCCTGTAGCAGCTTCCAAAATATGATCATTTTTTCCAAATAACTGATTACCGCCTTCAAAAGAAATGAATGTACAAAAATGATCATATTTAGTTCTTTCAGTATTTTATCTTTCCAGGTTTTCTTTCTTTCTTTCTTTTTCCATCGGACATTTTCTTTCTTTCTTTCTTTCTTTCTTTCTTTCTTTCTTTCTTTCTTTCTTTCTTTCTTTCTTTCCACATATTTCTTCTTTCTTTCCACATTTTCCTTTTCTTACTTCCACATTTTCTTTCTTTATTTCTACATTTTCTTTCTGTCTTTCTTTCTCTCTTTCCATATTTTCATTCTTTTTTTCTATATTTTTCTTTCTCTCTTTCTTTCGTTGCACATTTTCTTTTTCTTTCTTTTTCCGTCCCACATTTCTTTCTTTCTTTCTACATTTTCTTCCGTTCTACATTTTCCTTTCTACATTTTCTTCTTTCTTTCTTTTTCTTTCTTTCTTTCTTTCTTTCTTACCACGTTTTCTTCCTTTCTTTTTTCATTCCACATTTTCTTTTTTTCTTACTTTTCCCATTCCACATTTTCTTTCTTTTTCCTTATCAGCCGTCTTTTTTCTCATATAGATTCTTTCCTTTCATTCCTATCTATCTATCTATCTATCTATCTATCTATGTGCGCAAATATATCGATCTTATTCAGTATATATATTTTTATTTCCTTCCCAGAACGTTAGTTTTTATCTTTTTCCAAATTCATGCTAACGATAAGACGATATCTGAATAAAGTCGAAAATTGATATTTTCACACCTTCTATCCATAATAAATAGATAGGTTGATATCAAGTTCATATCTATACAGAATAATGGATCAGCTCTAGGGAAATGCATTTGACGCTTGAGGATCTCATATTCTCTGAATCAACAACGTTGTTCAGAAAATTGTTCAGCCACTTTCCTTCTAGACAAATGAATGCTTTTGATAGTTTTGAACTTTGGGCTTCGTTGTTCGACTGGTGAAACCCGAGTGTAATATAAACAAAGGCGAAGATTTTATTAAAACAAATTTAGTTATTATTCAGATTCTTTTTTTTTTCGACTATGGATGGGGATGTTTTAGTATACGTCACTCACTCCAACACAGAGATATTCACTATGAATTGAGTTTGGAAAAAATGTAATATTTGAAATATAGCAGTTAATTGTATGCTAACCACTGCATTCTCATGTGGAATCTTTATTTTCCTGACTGAAATCGTAACACCCAGTAGAAGACTGATCCTTTCCATTCAAGATATACCAAAAAGAAGCTGATGAAAAACCCATAAAATTTGTGTACTGATATAATCGCCGGTTGAGCAACTATTTCGTTGAATATTGTTTATGTAGCTCTTTTCTTCCGCGTTTGTGTTTGTTACGGTTGCTTTATATATTATGCTGTTTGTTTGGCATTTCTTGTTAAGTAGGCAATTGTTTTTATTTCAACAGCTGCATGTGTTGTTGTTTTACTGATATATCTGTTTTTTTATTATTATCTTATTTTGTTTTATTCTATTTGGCGTGAAATGTGGGCAGACTGACCCAGGGTGGTTTAAGGTCCCAGGCATAGGCAAATAATATACCCCAAACTGAGGTCAGTACATGAAAATATAAAAAATGATTTGCAAAAACTTACAAGTAATACATTTTCATAGTAAACAAAATACCAAGCCTCAAAAGTAATTAAAATTTCGGCATTGAATGACCCATAAGGAGTTGATATGCCGTTAAACAAACAAACCAAACCACCCATATCTACCTTTGAACCAATACTTAGTTAATCTTTTTAATTAAAAACTAATTACAGGATATGAACGTAACTGAAAGTATTTCCTGTTCATGTGTTATAAACAAACGTTAAAATTAGTCCAACAAAGTATCGTTCTTGAATCATGTCCAAGATCGGTAGGATTCTCTGTCTTATCCAATTTGGAAAAGGCAGAATGATGTAATATACTACTGCATCTGATATCTATCCAGTATGTGTCTCATAATATTATTGGAATTTTCATTTTCAAGTTATAAGCAAGACGTCTGTATGGTATATTATATGCACAACTTTCGCAAGGATTCCGAAGGCCCTTCTGTACGGACAACTGGACACCGGTAGGAGCGCACGAAGACACGATGGCGACCTCATATTCGCTTCAAGGAATCTGCAAAAGGAACATGACGGCGACAGACATGGACATTGCGAGGTGTGAAGACGTCGCCAACGATCACTCACGCTGGAGTCGCGATCTGCACCGACAGCTGAATGCAGAAGGGAGGAGAAACGAAGGCTTGTCCCCGGGTAGATGTGTGATCGATGCTCGACTGAAAGAAAACAACTAGGCGACATCGGAGGAGAGCATCTTCACATACATTCACTGCTATTAAAACTGTCACTCCCGTGTGGTCATGTACAGCCGTAACAGATGCTGCACCGCCATCAGCAGTTGAGGCAAAAATATTTGGGCTCAGATCCAAAGTTTCTCGAGACCAACACACTCAATACTAGTTTATATTACACATGTTTTGACTAAAAAGAAGAAAACAGGTTATGAGGCATAATGAGAAGTAATCATTCATTTCATCTTAAAATACGGGTTTCTTTTGAGTAAATCTCATAACGGACAAATGAAAATGAGGAACAGAAATCTGAAAACCCATTGAAACATTATATGAGGCTTTCTAAAAAGAAATTAAGAAATAGGAAAATTTCGTTCGAAACAAAAGAAATAGTGTCGAATGCTATGCAATATCGATACTCCAATATGACAGTGAATGCTGGACTTTGCTGATGAAGAGAAAACTCGAGGCAACAGAAACGTTGCTATATAGTGGTGTTGTGGCAGGTGTAATGCAATGATATAACTTTTATTTTAACAGTATTAGAATTCCTACATGGATTCATTATTGATGGTGTGACGTGGCCGCTCCAGGTTCCGATCCTGGTCACGGCACCAGATGTGACGTCGTCCCTGGGTGCAGCGCTAACTGTGACGTTCTATCCTGATCTACCACGGCGACAGTTGTGACGTCCTCAAACAGCACCACTTGTGACGTCTTCGCCGCGGCGCCAGCTGTTCGCTCCTCGCTGCTCCGTTCGGGTGTCGCTGCTCCAAACGTGACGTCCGCCTGTCGCGTCAGTCGTGTTGTCTCGTCCTGTGACGACCAACTGGCTTGGTATCGGTCGCGGCACCCAAATGTGACGTTCTAACTTTTGGTGATTCGGGTGGGAATCTGGTTAGATTTGATATCAGCCTCGACGTTCCCCACTCGCTTCCAACGCCTGATTACCAAGGTAACTGCACTGATCTCCAGTCTGCCCACCCACGTTGTGAATTGATCTTAGACAGACGAGATCAAACAGTGGTTGGGGCCGTAATGCAAATTGAGTTCAACGGGGGTGATACCACACAAATATGCATAAAAGAAAATAAAATGAAAAATCAAAAAGTTCAAAGTATCAAAGAAAAAGGTAACAAACTTTATGTCTAGTTGTTCGATACATAGGACTGCATCTATCTCCCGACCCGTTCTGTGGATTGTGACACGTCGTTTTCGCTAGGCAAGTTTTAACGCTTGCTTGCTCTCTAAGAAATTTGTGTTTCGGTGTGTCTTTGGACGAAAGTCGAAAAAAAACTTATTTCGGTGGTCTGGTCCTAAGTCGCTCTTCAAAATAATTGTTCTTGGTTGAAGAGGAGTCCGGAATTTTGCGTGAATCTTGGTCAGCAATCTCGATCTATCATCTCTGCCACCAGAGCCCGAACTGATTTCTGCCTGTTGGGGCCTGGCTTTTATTGACGCCGACCAAAACCGAGGTGGGTCTGTTGGCGTCGGGGAGTTCCTCGATAATTCTAAATACATATCCACCTCTTTTATTTCTGGTTAGGGATTTTCCACTCTTTCCATTTTGGGGAACTTTTCTCACCCCCACTTTCTCACCATACTTGAGGGGCGTGAACTGCCCTCCCCACTTCTTCGTAGCAGCTTCTCATACTTACACTCTGGATGGGGGCGTCGACAGCCTTCTTCGTGCGTCACGTGATCACCACTTGACCAATGATGTCTTAGTCGGGCGTGAACAATCCGCGGCTTTGTTTCGGAAAAAAAAATATCTTGCTTAACTAAAAAAACATTATCTTTTGCTTTTCCTTTTCTTCCTTAATCGCCGTATCATTTCTCTGGCCACCAACGGGAAAATATGAACAATGGGGTCATAGTTCTTGTTCCACACGTAGCTTACGTCAGGTATTTTATCGCTAATTTATCAATATGGTTGGTATTCTTAACATGGCCTCAAAAAAGAATTATCCCCAAGTTTTCAGTCAGTCTGACGTCTCCAAGGAAGAAAGAAAAACACCCCTGTGTCCCCACCCATTTTCCTTCGGCACATATTCCTGATAACATAAATTTATTATCGCAGGCAAAAAGTTGTTTTGTCGAAAAGAATTTAAGTTAGCGAGACTGCTTTGTGGGGATTTTAATTTTCCATATCTAACTAAAAAGCTCTGTAGCTACACCTGTGTTTTGTCAATTATCAAAATTAACGTTTTTCAAGTGGACTTTCTTTTTGGCGAACATTTCTTGATAACACAATTCCATTCGCGCAGGCCAAGTAGGAAAATCGATCAACGATTACTCGTAGGTGGCCTTTAATTTTCATATCTGTCCAAAGTCTTTTTTAGTGGCCTGTTTCTCGTTACTTATCGAAATAGCATTTTCACTTGAATTTTTCCTGGGCCTGTAGTCCAGCCATTCGTTTACGTACCTAGATAACATAGCCGTTATCAAAACACACCTGGTTCCTTCTTTCTTTTCCTTTTCCTTTTTTTTTACTCAGAAATTCCCTGTCATTCTAATGACACACTTTTTCACTTGTTACTTATCAATATTTTCATTGTCTCTTAGGCCATGTGTGTGGCTGTTTTATCACCTATGATCCGTCTCGCATTTCTTTCTGCCTTCTTTTCTTTCTCTTTCTTTCTCTGCCTCGTAAATGGTGCCACAATGGTCACAGTCTTAACACATATTAGATATGCAGATGACAGTGTTGATAGCAAACACAGAGAGGAAAATACAGGAACTCTTGAAATATGTAAAAAAAAGAAAGGAGTGAAGGACTAAACATAAATTGTAAGAAGACACTTCGTATGTTTGTCAGGGAAAGGAAACAGCTCAATATGCGAATCACAAATTAGAGATCCCAAAATCAATCAATTACAAAACTTTAAGCATCAAGGAAGTATTCTAACTGAAAGTGGGACATTGAAATACTAAGGTACACTGGGTTAGCGAAAGACGACTTCCAAAATCTTAGTATTAAGAAACTAATTTATCGTTAGAAACAAGGAAAAGAATGCTGAACTGTTATATAATTTCATTTCTCCTATATGGCAGTGAATGCTGGACATTCTCCTCAAAGATGAAGACTAGACTTGAAGCAGCGGGAATGTGGCTCTCCAGAAGGATACTGAAAATAAAATAGACTGAACATGTGCGCAATGTGGAAGTTTTAAGAAAAATGGGAACAAAAGTGACATGCTTAGAATCAGATAAAGCTAGTTGAAATTATTGGGACGCTTCATGGTAAAATTAGGACTTGAAAATGTAACGGGCATAGGATATGTTTAAGCGAATGGGGTAAGAGTGAATCTTATCTAACGAGCAAATGGATTGCGAGCAACAGTAAAGGGGCAAGCATTGCTTAGAGTAGTGATTCCTAAACGGTGCGTTGTTCCTCATAGGCGCGGCGGAAGAGGATAGCAGGTGAGGCGGAATGATTGAAAGACAATCAAAGACGTAGAAACAGTTTTTAAAAAAAATCATGTACCAAATATATATATGAATTCAAAATTTAAAATATTATTATGGATTACTTGTAATTGCATGCATAAATATAGTTATACATATTTTGATCGATTTTATCCTTGTTGCATATTTACATTATATCAAGTATTCAGAATGGAGTAACTAGGCTCCCCAAACTGGAAGAAGTTATTAATGCTAATGTTTTCTCTTGGAATCAGCTGTTATCTTCCTTTGACCCACTCTCTGGATTTTATTTTTGAATATACTTATCCCATTAAATTTGGTGAGGCGCGAGCAAATTTTAATTCCAAAAATGCGGACCAGAGGAAAAAGTTTGGGAACCACTGGCTTAGTGATAGAGATAGGAAGATGTGGAGAGCTATCATCACTGCACACGAAAAAAAGTAGCCTGCTGCGTTATTTATAGCTGTTTATGTTTCTCAGAATACGAACGCTGTCCTGATATTATTCCCGTTTTCTATTTTATACGATGACGTCTATTAGTCCAAATCTAATGCAAATTTTGCTGTACGACTGACATTGTTTCTTTATCTTCGGCTGTGGCATGGCCATGGATAAAAAAACAGAATGAAAGAGCATTCATCTAGTTGCATAATTCTTCTGACATTCACAAAAGGAACAGAAAAATATTTAGTGGCCCTTCTGGATAACTGAAATGAGTAGTGAACACAGAATTACCATGTAGAAAACAGCGCTTGACCAAAATAACATTTACAAGTTATTGTTTTTTTTTTTTTCAAAAGTCGATTTGACGAAGGATTCATGTTTATTCAATATTTGGGGAATATTTTGAATAGCAACATTACTTTTGTATAGCTTCCCTCAATGAAATACCCAACAGCCACTCAGCATTCGGATTTACACACCGAAATTGTAAGGAAGGCGAAGTGGGGATTAGAAAGTTTACGTTATAAGTACGTGCAGGATAGGTATCGGTTAACCTTGGACATAAGAGACCAGGATTGTAATTATGCTGAGAGCGTCCTCTCTCTATCAGAAAGAGTTTGTTCATACATAGACAATATTATATGACCCGAGATATTAGTCGATAAATTAGACGTTAGTTTAGGGATGTTTGATTAATCTAACACCATATCATCTGTGTAATGTCGGGTATATTTCCACATGAGAAACTGTGGAGTAATGGATAGCAGCTAGGATTGAGGAATCAGAGAGCCGAGTTCGAATTCCAGTCAAATCCATTAAATTCACTTACGTGCAAATACCCTTCTTCTCCCCCCAGGTATGGGTAAATAGTGCCGATCGGGATCTATAGCCTTGGTTGGCAGAAAGAATTGGCAACCTACTGCAGGAAAAAAATCTTCCTTGTCAGTCATGTATCGAAAGATACATGATCGCCTAAGAGTGTATCACGAATGGCACACAACTGACTGATATTTCCAATGGCAAAAAGTAACAATGATTTACTCAATAGGTAGAAATCAGTCCGGTTAACATTTAAGTCAGATCCGATTTACACTTGAGTCAATAGGTAGACATAGGTCCGACTTGCCCTAGAAATAAAAAAAACGTAGAAATTCGGGTATGCGAGTATACACCAGAAAGATGGCTGGCACCTTCGTGGGAAGGACATCCCATTATGCTTGGGAAGTAGTCAGCGAATTCTAACACAAGTGGACGCTGATGTAAAGAATGAAGTACCGAAAGAAATCGTTATGACACAAACACACACTCACAGACAGACAGACAGACAGACAGACACACACAGAGTCACTCTCTATCTATATTTCTTTCTTTCTTTCTTTTTTTTTGACTTCCTTAAAATATCTTGTGGAGATTTGGGTTACAGTTTCATTATTCTGGTTGTTTTGGGCTTTGATTACCGGAGGTATGATTTTGCGTGGTAATGGAATGGCCTGTCCTACGCGCAAAATCATTTGGATCCAGAAGTGTTCTCCTAAAATGCTTACCAACAACGATTGGAGAGCCAAGTCTACCTTACTATTTAACCCATGTTTCAGGTAGGGACAAAGAGATTGAATCAATCCTTTCAAAAATGCATTCGTGCAAGTGTGAGTGAAAAGAACTCAGCAGGCCGATTTCATCTGTACACCCGCATAGTAATTAAAAGGATTATTAATTATTTATACTATTTACATTGTTCGTACTGCTGTCTCACCTTTTAGGGACACAACTGAAACTGAGGTATCCAGAAAAGGCATGACACGTGAAACTAGAGCAATCTGTCCCGGTGGATGAAATGAACGGTTTCGGTTCAAAATTTCAACGTATAATATCTGAAGAAGGCGGGAGCGTACGACCATCGAAACGTCGTGAATATAACAATAAACTTGAGGACAAAAATCCGAACAATGTAAATAGTGTAAATATAAATATGGCATCTAGATCCCACTCGTTTAATGTTGAAATAGTTAAATGTAAGCGCCGCTTCTACTCCAACAGCTTCTTTTCTCGTACTTCCCGCCTGTAGAACTCGCTTTCGTTTACTCGCTTCCCTGATAAGTATTATCTCGAAATAATTTTATGTAACGTCAATCGCCATTTCCTATATTCTTTAATCCCGTTCATCTTTTGTCTTTTTCTCAGTCCTCCCTATACTCAGTCTTTTCTCTCACTTTCACATTTGTAACCCTCTGCGTACTAGTGACATTCCCGCCTTGCTTGGGGTGAAATGATAGGGGTGTAACAGTTTTTTTTTTCTACTGTTATTGGTTTAGATGTTAAGTTAGGTACATGGGGATTCTTTTTTTTTTTCTAAAATTACATCATATCACGCCTCATTCACCTGCACAAAAATGAACACAGCATGCTAACGACAAGTTTTCTGTCACGAAATTTGATGCTGGGGCGGAAAGTAAGGCGTTAAGTATTAGATCTCTTGTGGCTATTAGTACTAAGGGAACATGAACAGTTTAATCGATATTACAATTCGGTTAAGAAATTCGTTTCTTTTTTTTTTTCAGTGCTGATAGCCGTTAAATTCTCAACACCTCCCGAGGAGAAAGTAATTTCAGAACAAAGGCACAGTCTCAAAATAAATAAATAAATAAAAAAGGAAAGAAAAGAAAAAAATATATTTTTGATAAGGAGAAACAGTTAGAGAAGTGGGTGAAGATAAGATCACGTTTGATAAGAGAAAGAAAGGCAAACATATCGAAACTCCTGTTGCAGTTACTTTCAAACGTCTACGAACAAGAATAGCTATTCCACACCCCGAAAAATTAACAGCTAAATACAAAATAATACAAAAAGAAAGGAAGAGAGAAATAAAGTTTTATATATATATATATATATATATATATATATATATATATATATATATATATATATATAAGAAAAAAAAATGTCGCACCAAAAATAAGAGAGAAAGCAGTAAGCTTCAAACATGAGCAACGAAGGTGACGTATTGCGTCACTGATGTGCGCATGCGTGTTCGCACAGACCTCTACATTTTGAGGCAAACACCGCTTAAATAAAAGCAAGTCACCGCCTTCACAGACATACACGCACAGACACACACAGACACTCGAAGATTGACAGTGATTATTTAGTTTTTTTTAATGATTATATTACTGTATTCTTTCCATCGTGAAAGTTGAAAGTTATATATCTGTATGTAGGAATAAAGGTTGATATAGAGATGTAAAGACATCTCTGAAAAGCAAAATACCTCAGTAAAAAGAAAATTATGATGAGTTCAAGTAGATAATAAATTTAAGGATAAAATCATGAACAGCGAGAAAGACAAGAAAATATAATGAAATATGAATTATATATGTACAGGGTGTCCCCTAAAACTGACACCATGTTGTAGTTTAATACCTAGTTAATTCTCGCTCAAAAGATGTCAAACTTAAACAAAATGTGTAAAAAACAAAGTTGCCTAAGAATTATCTCAATGAGAATCTACCAGGAAAATAGATTGTGCGTGTCAATGATAATGACAATGGGATGGTGAAATGGCCACCATGTTCATCTGACTTGACACCTTGTGATTTTTTTCTCTGGGGACATTTGAAATGACATGTCTATATCGCTCGTCTTCGTACACGCCTAGTGGAACTAAAGCTGAGAATCACTAACGCGCTGGAGAATGATATGCAGTATACTACTGCGTGTTTGCCATGAGCTGAACTACCTAACACAGGTAGTGTGCCTATTGAACATTTGTGACGATTTCAGAAATCGGTTATAACATCTTTGCTACTTTGAATAACTTGTCTGAATTTGCTAAAAATCTTTTTATTAGTGAAGATGAAGCTTATTTAAATTCGCTAGCCTGGGACATATATTTACTCAGATATTCACATTTTAAATTATGTAAATCTTGGGGATACACCATATATATATATATATATATATATATATATATATATATATATATATATATATATATATATATATATTATGAAATGGAGAAAGTCCGACAAATATTTTAAGACATTTTTATGTTTATACGTCCTTTTCATAGATACAAATATTTAGGTAAAATGCTCTGTTTATAATAAAGTATTAACATTTACCGCCTGAATACCCGAGAAATTCCCATAAATATATGCATCCTCCGACAGGAATCGAACCTGTATACTATACGGAACCGTCATATAGGATACAGGTTCGATTCCTGTCGGAGGATGCATATTTTCTCTGGAAATGTCTCGGACATTCGGGCCGGTAAATGTCGTTAATACTGTTTATTATAAACAGACCATTTATCTAAATATTTGTATGTATAAAAAAGAACGTATAACCATAAAAATGTCTTTATATATATATATATATATATATATATATATATATATATATATATATATATATATGAAGGGTACGATCGGTAAATTGCCGCCATTTGATATTTTTAATTTCGTGCATGCGCGTTTTCTGCATTTGATTTTTGTCCACTACACAGTATAATAGGGAGAGTTAGACATTGTCTGTGAGAAAAAGAGCACCATGACACCATTCACTCCGCCAAAAATTTGTAGACGGAATGCTGTGCTGCTTGGCATTCGCCCCAGAAGCTCCAGTAAGAACATTTCAGAGTGTTTCGGGGTCAGAGGAGAGGTCAGAGGATTCAGAAAGAGTTCGATGAGTCTAATGCTGATTACGAAGGTGCTTGGAGTGATCACTAGTGATGGCAGCGTTATGGCTGCATTCATCTACTCAAAGTGTCTCAGATTCAAGACGAAGGCCTACATCATGTGATTTGAAAAGAGTATTGCTGCCCTGAGTCAAGACGATGTCTTCTGGAAGACTCTATGTCTGGCAACAAGACTGCAAAATGCCACACAAGCAGGAGAACCAAATCATGTGTGTCAGACTATTTCTGCGACCACATCACCCCTTACTTGATTATTATGTGTGAGAAGCAGTTGATCGAGAAACTACCAACAGTCTTTGTAACACCAAAGATAAATTGAAAGCAAGGATTGTGTCAGCATTCACCAGCTTGAACAAGGAGACCGCCCAGAAGAGATGCAGGAGATTCCCAAGTTGTCTGTAGGCGGTGTTTGAAGCAAATGATGATTTTATTGATTAAATTTACTCTTTCTTATTTCAAGAAAATTTTGTGCAATTTTAGTAAATATATCTGTTAAAAAGAGATGTTAGTGTTATTTTCACTTTTGCTTAATGTAGACAACAATTTATCTATCGTACCCTGGATATATGGGAATAGTCAAAATATGAGGAAAAAATAATACCATCAGAGACTCATGAAAATGGCAGTAAAGTGGGCGAAAGCGTTTGAAACAATAAAAATCATGGACAATTGTTATGTTCTTTAAGTCCTACAAAACATTAGGTTGCTGGAAAATAATTACTAAAAAATATTTAAGTCTTCTTTGCCGGCTGATTTCAATGGAAGACGTATGAAAGAAAGGTTGCTACCAAAACATACAATTAATATATATGCAGATTACTACTTTATAAAGAACTTTCGTCAAAATAGAGGTAGGATCTTGTAAACCGATTGATTACTCAAATAGATCCATATTATTGTTTAAACTATCGCATATCTTCGTTCAGTTAATATTTTATTTTCGTCTTGGCTTTCTCTTGAGGAACGATGCAACACCAATTTTCCTCTTAAGAATGAATTGTACCTTATCTTGCAGTTGTCCTGTTTCGATAGATTCCCCAAAAAATTAAAAAAAAAAGCTGATGTACACACCATCGATTGTTCAGATAAAATGAGATATAAAAACAGTAATTAGCATTCGACTATCCAGAACGCAGCTCAGTTACAACTTTATTCGAAATTCTTCTTTCTTTTTTTTTTTTTTTTCCAGAATGATGCTTATTTCCATTTTAAAATCTGTGGTCCCGTGTCCAAGTGAATTATTTTTCTTGCCTGGAAACGTTCCGATTAACAGATTGCGAGTGTTGCATTCGATTCATTTTTTTTTACTTTTTGCACCGAAAGATGAAAACATACTAAAAGAATTTCCGATTCATGAATATAAAAAGAACTATTTAAAAAAACAAAAGAACAACAACAAATAAAGCGAATACCAGCAAATAGTGAAATAAAGGATATTATAAATATATATATATATATATATATATATATATATATATATATATATTGAAAAAATGTCTTTGGGTAACATACACGGTTGCATTCTGTTGATCTTATAAAAGTCCGCTTGATTCATTCTCGCTCGTGTTATATATATATATATATATATATATATATATAAAATTAATGGTCAATAAATTTATACATTTCCACGATGACAGAATGCAGTTAGATCTCAACATCCAGCACAGAGCAAGAATATAATCTAAAAGGCCCAAATACTAATATTCCATGTTTATTATTTATTACATTAGAATAGTAATCACGATCCAATTCATCAGACCTACAAATTAAAAAAGGAGTATTTCTTTCCAATTTGTAGGTCTGATGAATTGGATCCTGATTACGATTCCAATATAATTATATATAAACATTATATTAATGTTTGAGCCTTTTTTATTATATATATATATATATATATATATATATATATATAAATTATAGAAAAAAAAACTTGGTAATCCGTATGGGTAGTCCCAATGAGTATGAAATCCTGAGAGCTCAATGTAAATTCAGAGCAAATAATTTAAAGAAAAACAGACCACTTTAAGGCTCCATTGTAATAGTTTATTTCACCAGAGACCTTTTAAAGGACGGCTAGATCATCAGTCATCACTTCCAAAAGTTGAAACGAAAAATGAAATGAAAATTTACACCTTTGACTGGTAGTATTTAGTTTACGTAATTTAACAGAGAGGGTAGCGAGGAGTGGTGTGAGAGACATGGTCGTGTTTAGAGAGGGTTTATTTTAATATTTTTTTCTATCATACTTAGTATTGAGGAAGGAGCGACCAGGCATCGACCTATTTAATCGGTTAACTTAACGGAAATGTTGAAAAGAAAGGAGAGAAGAGAGAACAAAAGAAAAAAAGAAAGAAGAGGCAAGTAAAGAGAAAGAATATGTATTTAGGGTTTACGTTGGAAGAAGAGGGGTGGTATAGTTTTAGCAATTTAGGTAAGAAAACAGATTTTAACGTTTGATAGTATTTTAAATGTTTAAAAAACCACGAAGAAATTAATTTGATGCTTGCTAGCATTTTAAATATTTAACTCTTTTAAAAATAATTAAGAGATTTAATATGAGTTAAATACTATATGCAAAAACATATTAATAAAAAGCACATTAAAATATTTAAAATATAAAAGTTTACTGACAATAATCTTTTAATATTGTAAATGACTTTTAAGGTAACATCTTTATCAGTTTGAATCTAATTCATGAATGTAATTTGTAACTATTTTTAGATGGGTAATTTTTCTTAAAGTTTAGGTTTTAAATTAAGATGGAGGAATATCTGAAGGTAATATTTAAAAAAATGTTTTTCCATATATATACCACATATACACTTATGTAAATCTCACATATACATACGTTCATTTACATGTTGAGTTACACACGTAGGCACACACATGTTCACCGATATACACAGGTATCTATGCATATTCATACATTATTAGGTTGGTGCAAAAATAATGACGTAATAATATCGTTTTTTGAGGTCAAAAAATACGTCACAAAACGACATTATTACGTCATTATTTTTGCACCAACCTAATAAATACTTACACATACATTTACAAATATTTACACATTTATATTTATATCTATTTAAATTTTTCCTTAAATTTCACAGTTAATGTTTAACGTTATGTGGTGACTTAATTTCTATTATTTCTGAACACGCATACACACATATGTACAATAGAGTACTAGCATAACCCGCTACATTGATTTTATAATAATATTTTTAAGGACTTTTCTCGAAAGATAAGAGATCCTACTTAAGATAGCTCTATCGCTGCGTTAGGACCATGTACGGTTTTGAAATCAGAGTTGTTGTTCTTCTAGACTGATTAACAGCCACGGTTACAGAACTCAGTCTGCCCTGTTTATCTAACCCGTTACTGGGGCGTGAGAGGAGAAGAGATGGGTCCATGCCTTTCCAAAGCGTATTTGCGCGGAAATAAATGTAGCGAACTCGACCGGATTCCGAACTCCGCCCTCAGACTTTCTATGACGAACCGCTATCAATTACGACACCTGAACATCCCACACATATATTCATAAGTATAAACGCACACATACGCACATATATCTTTGCCGGTGTGTATTTAATTTTGTATACTAAATGCTCTTACTTGGATGAGTAAACAGATAATTTATGTCTTACCTTCTAACTAAATCTTTTGATAATATATTAACACCGCCGTCCAACATTTTGCTGTTATGCATATTGTTCTTTCTTCATATCCAACACCAAAACCCTCAAGTCAGACAGAGCCGTATTTATTGGGGCTATGCTGTAGAGGATTTTGCCTTCAGTTGATAGAGCAAGTGACAAGGAAAAAAAAACACAGGTTTTGCGAAGCAGGCGTCATGAAAGATATAATTACAAAGCGCTCTCAGTGTCTGTAAAAAAAAAAACAGCGATTGCTGACAGGCCGAGAGGCCAACGTGCATTTCGAAAGAAAACTAAACAATGCGTAGACGATAGAAATGGACAGTTCAGTTATCCCGGAGCTCATTTTGATTGCCGCCTATCCCCATTCAGTTGTTGCAGAAGAATATTTGAAGCTCGGGTCTATTTAACCATAAGTGGACTACAAGACAACGGTAAGAACCATCCTAAAACTGAAGCCAAACAAAAGTAAACAACAACTACAAAAACAACAATAACAATAATACTTAAAAAAAAGAGCATGATCAACCATTTGAGCCCTGACCCGCGCTTTACCGGCGGTTGAGAGAAATGACGTAATACTCAGTCACCGGTTGAACAGCGGTAGAAAAAAAAATGACTTAATGCACAGCTACCGGTTGAACCGTGGGTAAACGCTTGTAACTATATTTATATTTACCGTGAAATATCACAACACAATTATTTGCATATTTT
Organism: Acanthosepion pharaonis; assembly: GCA_903632075.3. NCBI lineage: Eukaryota > Metazoa > Mollusca > Cephalopoda > Sepiida > Sepiidae > Acanthosepion > Acanthosepion pharaonis. The sequence goes on along the minus strand of CAHIKZ030000780.1, from coordinate 995,555 downwards.
GATCCAGGAGTTCAAGCAGAAGGGTTCAAATTATTCAGAAAGGCGGGGTTCAAAGAAGTAAAATAGAAAAAAAAACAGTGTTTGACAATGTTAAACAATATTTCGACAGTGTGTTTATCTTCTTTAAGTTATATATAAAAAATTGTTCAAGTATGAAACTATATAAAACTACAAAAACTCCCTTCCTCTTAATTGCTTCCATGATGGCTATAATCTCCAAATATTCAAATGCAATTTCAGTCGACATGTCCAGATGCCTTAGTCTAATCCCCATCCTTCTCTTCCTCCTTTTCTCTTTAAAGTCTCTTTACTCTTGCTTCCATTCTCTGTAACCCCTTGCCTGCAAATGGCACTCCCCGCATTGCTTGGGGTGAAAAATTTTTTTTTTTTTAAATCTTTGTACTAACATTCGCTACTGCAATATATTTAGAGAGTCCTGATCAAATTCAAAGAAGAATCTGCATTGTTACTAGTCGTTACACTGTCAATCTACTTGAGTGTCTGTCCGTGTGTATGTGTGTTTCTGAAGGCAGTGATTTGCTTTTATTTAAACGCCGACTATCTCGCCTTCAGACCATTTCCCAGGGCCATAACGTAGCTTTCCTGTGTCTTTCCTATAAATATTTGCATGTAATTGTTCTTTGCTATTGTTGTAACCTAGAATAGATTACTATAATAACGAAAACGGTCGTTGGAAATGAAATAACATATGTAACATTTATAATATCAACAAAATAAAATACTTTCCGGCAGCCTGAAGTAGGTAAAGGCACTGTTAGTGATGAACTACTTGCACAGCAAATTAATCCGACTTACAATAGTGCCCAACGTATTTATGAGGATTGGAACATACCCATTAATGTTTATAGGTACGGGATATAACAGCTACGTATAATTTATGAATTTAATCGCAATGCTAGATTGACGGCATTTTTTACAGTTGAAATGGCTAAATACAACCGTAAATTCTATGCCAATGGTTTCTTACTTCTCTGTTGCGGATGACTCTTCCGGCTTCTTGATTCACAGTCAACATTGATCTTCATAAATTTAAATGCAATATCAGTCGTTATCGTACGTCTTCTTAATTCGTATTCTTTTATTGTCCTCTCTCCTTGTAAGCTGTTTTTCTCATATTCTCTAACACTCAGTAACATCTCGTGTCCTAACGGATTTATGCCTTTTTTTGTGGGGAAATGATTGAAAAACAGCTACATATATTTAAATGCAATACTGACCGCCATCATCTCTCTCCTTGGATCCTGTTTGTTTTATTGTCCATTTTCTTTGGTGCCTCGACTTCAAGAATGTAAACGGAATGATCTGTTGGCAGCTCGGTTTTATCTTTTTAGTGTTGAAATTGCTAAATATGATGATAGTTTTCTCTCTTGCATTTCCCGTTTATGGAAATCTCTTAAAACTCCTTGCGTTCCTGCCAATTAAATCTTCAAATTTTTAAATGCAAACTCAACAGTCACTCCCCATAGTTTGTACAATCCCCCTATTTCTTCACGCTATTATTGTTTATACTCACTAGACCATTGCGTTTTAGTTGTGATATAGAGTTTCTTAGGATGAACTCATTAAAACAATAGATTTTCTCAGAGTATAGAGACGAAAATAATGACCGATAAACTTATTATTTTAGTTCAGTTTCCCCTCGGGGCGGTGTAATGGTTAATAAGCTGTTAATAAGCTTTTCTCACAGATTAACACGAAGGAATGCTGAGAAAGGGATCGTTAGAAATGATTTGCTTTGCTTTATTTTAAGGATTATCAACCTCAATGTGTTATTTAATGCCGACAAGAATTTTATTGCTGATATTTTTTTTTTTAAATATTTTATATTTTTTTCCCAAAAATGTCTTGCACCCTAACAAGTGCTACCACCATGAGTCAGGGGGGAAACTGGGAACACCAGCAATTAAGAGGGGGTTCAACGCTCCTCAAAACCTCATGATCAAATGCCTTGCTGCTGGACGTAGTTTATCGTCTTACCCAGGACGCGGAAGTATTTTATCGTTATACCCAGCACGGATTAGAAATGATGAACCAAATTTTCAAAAATACAGATTTTTTTTTTTGGCTGAGCGGCGTTTAGCAGATTGAAATTTTGATATAACTTTACAATTACAGTATGTACGGAAATATTGAGTGTTAAAGATTTTAGGTTTATTTTACTATAATCATTTCAAGTATTTTGTCTGAAAATCAAACATTTTTTTTCCTTTTCTCTGAGCACTGTTTTGTATCCAAGGCAAACGCTAGTCTATTTCGAATAAATAAATTTGTTCATCCGCTGCGTGTAACTCCGAGAAAAAGAAAAAGAAATTTAAAAAAAAAAACGCGTCTCGATGCTTGTCATTTTGAATTATATTTGCAAACGAATAGATTGTTCAGCATAAATAAAAGATGGAAATATTGAATTTAAAAAACGTTCAATCTTATTTCGTATATAAACAGAAATTTTCGTTTTTGAACTCAGACATACACATTCTTACGAAATCTCGACTTAACATTATAAAATATACCTACATTTAAGAAACGTACAACGTATGACAGTATAAAATATCCCTACATTTAAGAAGCGTACAACATAGCAGATGTGTAATTATCTTAATATTGATGTCCATAAGGCATATACTAAATGTAGATTAGTTTGTAAAAACGAAAAAAAAAAAGTCATGTAGTAAGATATATTTGGAAAAAAGTGGCCAGATGTGATGACCTGCTTGGACGTAAAATTTGTGTTTTAAATTATGGATTTTATAGATATTTGAACAATAAATACAAGGGTGATCTAAAAGTTATACGGAAAAAAGGGTTTCCTTTTCCGGTTTCATCATCATCATCATCACCATCATCATCATCATCCCCAATCCCATGATCAGCCATGGTCAAATGATCGCTACCCTGATCAGAACACCTGATCAGTTCCCTCTACACAAATGCTTTGAAAGTCTTAGAGTTATTCATTACGTATAGCGTGCCATGGGCATTTTACCTAGTTAGACTCACCTTTGTCCAGGTTAAACAACGGCTGTCTACTCCAATCACCAGCTTGATCATAAATAGAACCAAAAACAATCGGACCATGCTACCAGTTATCGTTGTTATAGATTTTAATAAACGATACCACGAACCTAGTTAAAGCGTTGCGTTCGGTGTCGTTTTGTTAACAAGAGATACTTGTCACTTTTTTATCCCGATTTACATGTAAAACGCTGAACCGACCTGCTGGATACATATACCCGGTGTTTCCAGCTTTGAATTTGATCCAGTGTCGCTTGTCTGCTATCCCAGATGATTCTCGTCAAACGTCAAGAGTCATGACTATTAAGTACACATGGTCTGTCAATGTTCGGTCCACGGAGAGTGGTATTATTTCCCATTCGGGTATTTCTGGCACACACGTGACAGTGCAGATTGACATATGTCAAATGTCTATAGAATTCCGTAATTTCCCTTCCTTCTGGGAGCTATTATCATAACCTGTGCAAACTGTGAGAATACTCCTCACCTTGCCATGCGAAGGTTAACCGGTGTTCACACTGATTTACCAGATGTCAGAGTTCAAATGATATTGATCTAGACATTTCTATGACGTCAAGTTACTCTAGCGACACCTACATTTAACTTTACCCAACGCTATCCCATTACCTTGAACACGTAATATATATATATATATATATATATATATATATTATATTAATTCAGACATATATATTGGTTAATTCAGACATGTCCACTTTTTTAACTTTCAAAAGAAGTAAGGGTTTCCTATTTTATTTATTATGTTATCTACCATCGCCCAAAGAGAAACTATCATTGTTCCGAAGCATGAAAAATTTTGTGTAGCGATGTAAAATATATTTATTGTAATCTGTTGCAATAAAAATATTTTAATATATATATATATATATATATGAAGAAATATACTCTTAACATGTGCTATATTTATGGAATAAAGTGCTCAATATCAGAGATAGAGCGTGTTTAAATATAAAAGTGAACATTGAAAACAACACCTAGAGGCGACAGGCTGATTCATGCTAGATGTAATCGTCAGGCCACCTGATTGCATCTAGCATGAAACAACGTGTCGCCCTATGTTGACTTCAGTATATTTTTTATATATATATATATATATATATATATATATATAAACACATATATATATATACATAAATATATATATATATATATATATGCATACATATATGTGTATACATATATATATATATATATATATATACATACACACACACACACACATATATATATATATATATATATTTATATATATATATATATATATTTTATTTATTTAGTCAGCAATCCCTTTTTTTCATGCATATTTCATTGGAAATGACAGACATGTTGCTTTTTATTTAGTTTTTATATAATTTCACATGCGATCTAATAATTTTATTCCTTACGTATGATAAATTATATAAAAAACTATCCGAATGTTCTTTTTCTCCGAGATATGCATTTAGCCATTTTCAAGGATTATATTTTAACTGTTAAATTAAAAATAGTTTGTTTTTATATAAGTTTTATAAAATTTTTCATTTTTTAAAACAGAGTCAAGATAATATGTTCACATATATACACACACATATATACGCACATATACACACATACATATATATATATATATATATATATATATATATATATATATATATATATATATATATATATATATATATATATATATTGATTAAAACTCCCTGTTGGGACGTAATGAACACAAAGAAATTTTTCGGCATTTTTCGATCAATTAAATTAAAGATATGAAAAAAAAGCTAATAGTATTCTACAGAAATAAAAAGGCATCTTACTACCAATCTGGTTTTATTACATAATGAGATATTTCATTCACATGGTAACAGTGGGCAGTTTCACTTTCAGCAGTGCCGAGTATTTCCTAGTGTTTTTAAGATCGTGGAATATCTCATAACTAATAACTGAGATCAAGTTGTGTTACGAATAAACATACAAATGTCTAGGTGTGTTTAATGTATATTAACTGGTTGATCTATTGTTTTAGCAGATTGATTTGTTTACTACGGTTTATCAACTCCTTGCAGTTGACTTAAAGCTAGAAAATAGTTTTTAGATTTTAATAATTTTTGAGGAGAAAAAATAATTATTTAGATGTACAAGTCTTATAAATAAACCTGGGTGGGGAATAGATTCTTTCATACCTTTCGCAAAGTTATTTGCGTGTAAGCGAATATAACGAAACCAAATGAAATTGGAACTCGACTCTCCAAGGTTCAACAGTAGTATTAACATTGATTTCATTAAAACAATTAACACCAGTATGATTTTTCATCCTCGACATATTCACAAGGTACCAGCTATTTGAGTTTTAAAGAAGGAGACGACTCCTGTTTTCAGACCTTACAGAAAGTAACGACATATAGTAAATAAAAGGGACTAAGCATAAACAGCAAGAAGAGAGAATGCATGGCCGTCAGTAAAAGGATGAACCCGAAACTCGATTTGAAGGTCGGAAACATTAGAATCAAGCAGACGCGGAGGTTTAAATACCTGGGAAGCGCCCTGCCAGAGAACGGTAAGTGCGACACTGAGATCTGTAGGCGTATCGGGATGGCCAAGGACATATTCCAAAAGTTGGGCAGAGTACTACGAGACTGGAGGATATCTTTGGCAACAAAGAAAAGAATACTGAACCGTTACGTGACATTTGTCCTTCTTTACGGCAGCGGATGTTGGACAATTTCCTCAAAGATGAAGTACAGGCTCAAGGCAACGGAGATGTGGTTCTACAGAAGGATGCTAAGGATATCGTGGACCGAGCGTGTGAGCAACGATAAGATGTTCGAAAGGTTGCAAAAAAGGAGGCAGCTTATAATTTATATCAGCAAGAGGCAGCTGAAGTTTCTGGGACACATAATGAAGAAGGGGGACCTGGAGAATATGATACTCACGGATCTAATAGAGGGGAAAATGTGACAAGGGAAAACAACGCATGATGTACCTGGCTGGCATAAGGAAGTAGATGACAGAACGTGGTCTTGAAGCGGAAGCAGACGGAAGGAACTTGTTGGGAGCTGCAATCGATAGAGGGAGGTGGAGAGCCATGATCGCCTACGTCCTGTAAGTTCATGACACATAAAAAGAAAAAGGTCTTGCACGCAATGTTGCGAAATAAAAAGTGACAGATCACGAGTTATCCCATGGTTGGCAGTGACCGTGTAATGATGAGTTCTTGTTCTTCTTCTTCTTCTCCCCTCCTTCTCCCCTCCTCCTCCTCCTCTTCCTTTTTCTTCTTCTTCTTCTTCCCTCCTCCTCCTCCTCATTCTTCTTCTTCTTCTTCTTCTTCTCCCCACCTTCTCCCCTCCTCCCCTTCTTCTTCCCCCTCCTCCTTCACTTCCTCCTTCTTCTTCTTCTTCTCCCCTCATTCTCCTCTTTCTCCCCTCCCCTCCTCCTTCTTCTCCTCCTCCTCCTCCCCTCCTCCTCCTCCTCCCCTTCCCCTTCTTCTTCTTCTTCTTCTTCTTCTTCTTCTTCTTCTTCTTCTTCTTCTTCTATGTGCCGGGTCCTTTAGGGCGTAAGCGATCATGGTCACCTACTACTTCTGTCCTTGTAGCTCCTATTTTTTTTTTTTTTTTTCTTTTCCTCAAACACTGTTCCGTCATCTTTTCAGCTTTCCTGTGACCTTCTTTTCCCTCTATCTCTCTTGAGTATCAGATTTTCCAAGTTTCCCTCCTCACCCCCAGAAATGTGAACTGCCTGTTCCTGACGTTAAGTATAACTTTCCTCTTTGTTTCCTTTCTCTCCAAAACCTGGTCGTTGCTCACATGTTCGGCCCATGTTATCGTCAGCGGCTTTCTATAGAACCACATTTATGTTGCTTCAAGTCTCTTCTTCATCTCTGAGGAGATTCTCCAACGTTCGCTGCCATACAGGAGGACAGATATCACGTAATATTTCAGTACTCTTTTCTTTGTTTCATTGTTTTCCTAAGATATTATTGTCTCTTAATAATCTGTTTAGCTTTTGGAATGCGTCTGATGGCCAACATCCCAGTATGTTTTTCAATCTCAGTGTCTCAATTTCCGTCATGTGTTAGAACACTTCACAGATATTTTAAATTTCTGCACCTTCTTGATTTTAGTATCCCGATCGGTAATTTGCATAAAAAATATAAATATAAAATATAAAATATCCAAAAAAAAAAAAAAAAACATACTGAAAAAATTATATCCTTCACGGAAACCAGTATCAACTCGTTTTACTTTTTCGTGTTTAGATGCCAGTAAAGATTCTATATCAAGATTTCAAGATATGGTATAAAACCCGGAAGTATAGAAATAAACAATATCCTTTTCTTTCCTTATGATTCCCATATTACGATTCATATCCACGAAGACAATCGCTAATCCTTTATTCCCTTATGCCTCTATTCCCTTATGCCTCTATTCCCTTATATCTGCAATATCTCTTGTTTCTTGTATTAGTTTTCTCATCAATCTTATCAAATCTTGTGATATGATCCTTTCGTTTCGGTTTACGTTATCTCCGCATGTTGTCATGGTGCATATTTTATAATTCTGATCATCCATATTTTCCTCACAATATACCAGTGGGAAAAGGTAAGAATCCATCTCTAGTCTTCACTAGATACGGGATAAAAAGCAAGATGCACTTACTTCTGGAATCCTGTTTGGCAGCCAGTTTAGGAGAAAGACTACTCTGAAATAAATTGACGAGGATGTCAGCAGGAGTTACTCTACTATTTTTCCAAAGGAGTCATTGCGATTGAGAGATATTACAGTAAAAGAAGATGTGGAGAGTCATGATTGAGCTAACATGACATTTTCTGAAATTCATAAATTACATTAAGTTCTAATGGTACAGGTTCATTTACGGTTTGTTAATTGCACAGAAGATTATAAATACATTTACATTACTTGACATGTCTGCGCACAACTATCCGTGGGCAATTTTCAACACACACACACACACACACACACATATATATATATATATATATATATATATATATATATATATATATATATATATATATATATATATATATTAATTAAAAATAACACGCCACTTTAAGGTACCATTGTAATAATTTCTTTCACCAGAGTATTTATTATTCTCTGGATCTTCAACTTCAACTTGAATGTGAAGTCTGAAGATCCAATCTTAAAAATGATCTGTTTTCTTTTTAAATTTTCGCTCTGACTGAACATTAATCCTCCTTGGGATTATCAATACGGATTACCAAGATTTTCATTATATATATATATATATATATATATATATATATATATATATATATATATATATATATATATATATTTTAACAAATAGACGTAATTTTATACCTTAGAATACTTTCAAACCAACAATTTTCAAAGGGATTCGTTGGCAAAAGCAAAACAATCAGAACACAGCAATAATAGCGAAAGAAGAGGGAAAGTTGGAACGTGATTAAAATAAAATGAGTTTAGTTGTAAGTAATTAATAAAACAATTAACTAGTTCCATAAGAGTATAAAATGAAAAAGAACAAAAAAACTCAGTCCCTCGATCAATCGTAAAGAGCGCATTAAATCATTATGTTCGGTTATGGCATAAGGTTAATTCCTTGAGATTAAAAAGATCTTTACTCATGTCTTCAAGAACTACTCAAGCAGACCACTATTCGTCCATTCGACATCATTTACTGGACAGACCGGACTGTGCCGTAAACTATGCAGACACATGGTTTTCAGTTCTACACAGTGTTCGCTCGTTTTACCATCTCCAGTTCACGAGACTGTGTTTATAAACCAGCCGAGCCTATGTAGACAAAAGGAGCATTATATATATATATATATATATATATATATATATATATATATATATATGTGGTAGTGTGTGTGTGTAGTGAGTGAGAGAGGAGTGAGTGTGTGTGTGTGTGTGTGTGAGTGAGTGAGTGTGTGTGTGTGTATTATAGATTTTTATATATTTAACAGATTTTTATCACTTAAACGTTGTTATATTTAATGGGTTAATATACTTGAGGGAAACCGTCGTTTATTCTAAACAGTATATTTATTTTCGTTTATCGGCCTGAATATTTGAGAAATCTTATTAAAGAAAAATCTACGCCCTTCGACAGGATTTGAACTTGTGCCCCTTTGCAGGAAGAAAACATAAATTACTTTAGAAATTGTTTTGTTCACGATTGTATACGAAACTAAGCAGATATGAATTTTCGGGACTCTATGTTGAGAAGAATTGATGCTTAAAGAAACTATTCAGTCGAGTCGGTCTAAAGTACGTCGGATCTAACGACGGTTTCTCTTTCAAAGGGGCGCAGTTTTGAATACTGCCGCAGGGCGCTTACTTTTCTTTAATATTTGCCTTTAATATGAATATTCGGGCTGATAGCCTAAATTAAATATATTGTTTAAAATAAACGTAACGTCTCCTCAAATTAGTTTGGCTACTAAAAATAACGTTTAAAATGATAAAAATCAGTTTATCTACATATCCATATCTATATCTTTATTTATGCAAATATCTATTGTTATGAATAATCAAGAGTGGTCTCCCCTTGTTTGTTTTTTTACTCTCCTCTTTGAGGGAGCTATTTCTGTATACTGGAACTATAAAAGGATACGTGAACTTTGTATTCTCAGTTGAATAAAGCTTTCTTAAAGCCTACGCCTGTGTACTTTTGTCATTACATCTATATAAATACGAATTAAATAAATATAGATACAAGCAACCATACATGCGTGTTAATAAAACAGTGCTCAGTGTGGTAAATAGAGCTATAAAGTATATATTAAGTATACATCTTATCTTACCCCGAAAGTACGACTCGTAGTTTCATTAATAAATGTAACATGTGCCTCTTGTAAAAACTTATCATCTTTACCTTAGCACATTGAACACCCCAATCTGCTGAACAAACAACGTGAACTTATGACCACATGCATAATAGAAAAAAATATATATTCTTAAATGTATTCGATTCTGGTTAACTTAATTAACGTAACAATTCATAGAGTTACCCACCCCCTTAACCCGTCTTTGATTTCGTTCATGTTTTTAAGTCTTTGACAATTAACTTTATTTTTAAATTTGATTTCTTCTTCATAAATATACAGTTATGTCCCTTTATATTCGATTTCTACTCCATAAATATACAGTTATGTCAACGATATGTGCCATGCGTGACACACGCTTAGGCAATCATGTCTCTTTCGATACATAACTGACGAGGAAGATATTTGCATCAGTAGGTTTCATTTTTTCTGCGGTAGATCAATTGCCATTCAAGGGTATAGAAAACGTCTCTCTTGCTATTTACCCATAGCTGGGGGAGAAGAAGAGGATTCATACCATTTCCAAGGGTATTAGCACGTAAGTGAATCTGACAGATTCGAATTATTTTTGCTATTTCTATATTTATAACTTTATTCTCCTTTATTTTATATTTAGTTTTATTTCTATGATTATATATTTTAATTATTAATTGTTCTTATATTTATATGTAATTTTTAATTATTAATTATTTTTAAAGTTATATATATTTATTATATATTTATATTTTCATTTTTCTTATCTTTACATCTACAAATATTTATTATCATTTTTGATACTTTTTATTTTCTTATTTTTTTATAATCAATTATTACCATTTTACTTTTTTATACCTATTTATTTATATAAAGTCAGCACCCACCTTGATTCACTATCCTTTTATGTTTAACGAATTTTTCTCAAATATTTTGGCCTCGTGTACAGTTCTAATTTTTATTTTATTTTTTTTTAACCCCACCCTATAATTTTGTAACTTGAATCCAGATCTATACCTCAAAATGAGATTCTAATTATAAACTATCAAACGTAGAATTAATGTACTATGCAACGGAGCATACACGAGATCCAGCATTTTGGAAAATACTAACGATAGTAAAATTACCTGAAGATTGTACTGATCATGAAGCTTTTGACGTAAGGTTATATGTACATTTCTCTATATATATATATATATATATATATATATATATATATATATATATATATATATATATATATATATATATATACAAACATACACACACACATATATATATATATATATATACACATATATATATATATATATATATATATATATATATATATATATATGTGGGGGGTTTTGTGTGTTTGCTAAAAAGTGCGTGTGCGTGTGCCATGGAACTAGTTTCACTTTATTGAGCGCTTTTTTGCTATACTAGCAAGCCTTTCCAGGTGGGAAACATCTTTTTTTTTTTAGAAAAAAACAACGTGAGTGTTTGTTGGAGATCGCTGTCATTTGTCTCTAGTTCCTTTCGCTATTTTTTATTTCTTTTCCACAACTTCCTTTTATTGTACATTTTTCGGTGTTAATTTTAAATCTCCCGTTGAAGCCTGAAGAGCGGGAGCGAAACCGGTTGCTTCGCCCGTTTTTAATATGTCTCGTAATATTAAGTTTTACACTTTTATTTCGATCATATATATATATATATAGGTGTGTGTTTGTGTATGATTTTTAGTGGTGATTAAAATCAAATATTTCGCTTCCATTCCACGGAAGTTTCGTGCAATCATCATGAACTTTTTTGGTAAAGATGAGTGAAGAATTTTCCCTTTCTTGACCCACTTTCCGAAATGTAAGCGGCTGAACATTTGTGCTGCCTCTAAATTTCCTTTGCCCCTGACAGCCATTTATCTCTTTTACTATATCACCTCCCCTCCCTTTATATGATTAGAGAACGAAAGAAAAGTGTTGAAGACAGGCAGATAATTGATGGCACAGTGAAGACTGAGAGAGTATCTGACGGGAAAACAGAACAATATGTTCTCGTCTGTTATAATATCTACTTCCTTCTCGAGTAGCGATTTCAAAATAAATATTAAATGTAGTAAGATAGATTAAATTTATTGTTTTCCTGTTAAAGATAGATGAATACAAAAGAAAACATGGAGTCATTTTTAAACGCTCGCACGTATGTGGTTTGGCGGGAAAAATTATATTAGAAACAAAGTAAAATCCCATTCGTCATCACGTGTCTCAGTATGGCGCCCATGACTAGCCGACGGCGCCTCACGAATTCATGCGGGTAATGTGTTTCAGATTATATACGTTTGGAGGCTTTAGGTTTTAATATTTTTGTCTATTCTTCCTTTAGTTTTCGTTTTTTTTTTTCATAGTTTACTTTCGTTTGAGTTTTTCGTAATAGATATTTTTTAAATTTTATTTTTGATTGTATGGTTTTCCCACTAGTTCAGTTACTTTTCTTTTTCTGTTGCAGTTATTATATTGCTTCTAACATGTATTGCAGTGAGGTTTGTTTTTTGTTTTTTAATGTTTTACTTGTACCTTATTTATCTCTTTTTTTCTTTTATTTTTTCATTATTCCTTCGTTGTTGTTTTTATCCTTATTATCATTTTTCGTTGGCTTGCATTTTCCTTCCTTCTTTCTTTCTTTCTTTCTTTCTTTCTTTCTTTCTTTCATGTTTTCTTTTCATCTTCTTTATTTTTTCCTTCTCTCGTTACCACTGAGTGCATTCCTATTTTTTTTTGCTTGTTTTATAATTGTTTCTTTCCGCCATCATTTTTATTATCTATGATTTTTGTTCATTTCTATGTTATTTTCTTTCTTTCATTCTTTCCTCTTTCTTTTTCTGAAGTTTTTTTTTTCAGCTGTTTATTTTTCCTTCTTTTGTTACCAATGATTTTATTACAAACCTTTTTTTTATTCTTTCGGCATTACTTTGATAGCTTGATTCGTTTTCTACAAGTTATCAACTATTTTCAGGTAATTTATCGTCCGAAACTGTTTTTAGAATGCAAGGAATTGGAAGGGAATAATAATGAACCAGTAATAAAGTCTTTTATTTAACCCATATATGGGGAATAAGCTGTAGATTTATACATTCCCCGAAGGTATTTATGTCGAAGTGAATATACTTACCACAACTTAAATTGTAGATAGATAGATAGATAGATAGATAGATAGATAGATAGATAGATAGATAGATATGAACAGACTGGTATAGATAGATAGATAAAAACTGACCTAAATAAAATGATAGAAAACGACCTAGATAGATAGATAGATAGATAGATAGGAACAAATATGAACAGAATGAGATAGATAGATAGATAGATAGATAGATAGATAGATAGATATAAACAGGCTGGGATAGATAGATAGATAGATAGATAGATAGATAGATAGATAGATAGATAGATAGAAACCGACCTAAATAAAATGATAGAAAACGACATAGATAGATAGATAGATAGATAGATAGATAGATAGATAGATAGATAGATAGATAGATAGATAGATAGATAGGAAGAAATATGTGGATAGATAGATATAAAGATGAAAAGGATTGGGATAAAGAAGAAGAAGAAGAAGAAGAAGAAGAAGAAGAAGAAGAAGAAGAAGAAGAAGAAGAAGAAAGATAATTTAGTAGAAAGGCATATTAGTAAACATATATAATATTTTTTGTTTCTGTTGGTACTTCTTTATTGTATTGATTCATTTTCCCTGTTTCTGGTTGAGTAACAGAGGATGGAAAAAGAGGTACCAAGATCCGAATGCGTAATAAAATATCGGAGGAAGCATTCCAAAATCTAACCTAACCAAAGTGCTTAGAAACGTCAAGATTTCGTTAGAAACAAAGGAAAGTGTAGTGGATCACGACGTGTTATCCATCCTCAGCTATGTTCTGTGAATGCTGGACAATATTCCCACGGACGAGAAGAAAACTAGAGGCAGTAGAAAAGTGATTGCACAGAAAGATATTGAAAATTCCATGGACAGAACAAGTAAGCAACAAGGAAGCCTTATTGGAATATAATAACATTAATTCAGAATCGGGAAAAGTTAGCTGAAATCCCTCGGACGCATAATGGACAAGGAGGGCTTGGAGAACTTGCCCGTCATGGGATATATTGAGAGATAGAAAGATAGGAGAAAACAACAGTTTGGCGCCTTAGCTGTGGGAGAAATACTGACAAGGGTCACAAGGGATAAGGAGTTGTGGAGTGCCATGATCGCCTATTTTCTGTAATTAGGCTTCACGTTATTTATCTTCAGTTGCGAATCTCAGTTATCCAATGCCTCCATTTCGATAAGAGATTTCATACGATAACTCAGTTTACCTCTCAGCCATTATCATCTCGACACACCGCTTCAAATGCTTGCTCATACAGTTTTATATTTTCTGATTTAAATGTAAATAATAAATAAATATGTGATAATGTCATTACTTTGAGGCATTTATTGATCCAACGCGTGTTTTTTTTTTATTTAGCTTATTTAAACGTACTTCAAATGTTTTTCTTGTGAATGCCCGTATACACATAAACAAGTATTTACGCTTTCATTCATATTTATATAAGTGTTTTTTTATTCTTTTCTTTATATCCGGATGTATAAATTTGATTTTTGTGCACACATACATATATATATATATTTATTAAAGACATTTTTATGTTTAACGTTCTTTTTTATAGATAAGTAAATGCTCTGTTTATAATAAACAGTATTAAATAACATTTACCGGCCTGAATGTCCGAGAAATTTTCATAGAAAATTTTCGTTCTTTGACAGGATTCGAACCTGCATCCTATACGGAACCGTCATATACGCTGACGTGCCTTACCGCTCTACAAAGAGTTTATAAGCAGTAAATTCGACCTTGTCTACCGATTTGACCTATGACGGTTCGAACCAAAGAACGAAAAATTTTCATGAAAAATTTCCGACATAAGGTTCTTTATCATCAAGCAGAGCATTTGCTTAAATACTTGTATCGCGTTAAACATAAAAATATGTCTTTAATAAATAAATTGTCGGACCTTTGTCCATTTCTTAATATATGACGTCATTTGTTTACATTCGATACGCCAGAGCAGTTATGAATGTAATCAGATTCATGGAAAATTGGGTTTATAAGCAGTAAATTCGACCTTTGTCTACCGATTGGTTCTTTGTCGCTCAAGCGGTAAGGCACGTCAGCGTATATGACGGTTCCGTATAGGATGCAGGTTCGAATCCTGTCAAAGAACGAAAATTTTCTATGAAAATTTCTCGGACATTCAGGCCGGTAAATGTTATTTAATACTGTTTATCATAAACAGAGCATTTGCTTAAATACTTGTATCTATAAAATAACAACGTTAAACATAAAAATATGTCTTTAATAAATATATATATATATATAGTGATACACTATTTACATTATTTGGACTATTGTACTCATCTTCGTCGTCTTATCTTATTTATTACAACGTTTCGGCTGTTGTACGCTCCGGTCTTCTTCAAGTGGTTGGAATGTCGAACTGAACGCTTTATTTTGCTCATTGGGGTTCCACGTACTATGTTTTTAATGGATGTCAGTTGTCAGTTAATTGTCTTCTGTTAATTCCCCTCTTTAAGTTCTCCACTATTGAACTTACACTCTTTGGGTCCTGTCACTGGATCTAACTAACGCCTTTATCCACTGTGACATGTGTCATTGAGGA
>CAHIKZ030000780.1:932500-975000 GCA_903632075.3 Acanthosepion pharaonis | reverse complement strand
ATAGGTTCTATGGAAACATCGTCTTCTTTAACATTAATAATATTAATTATTTTGAAAATATGCTTATGGAAATATCTTTAAAATATGCAGTGTTGGTTTACTAATTTTAAAGCATTGTTAGGCATTTCTCTAAGTGATACCGATCTGAGTATAGCGATGCACGGGGCTCAGAAAACATTTTGTTCTTTTGTATTATATGCACATTTAACATTTACTTTAAAACATTATATGGAAAACAGTATATACGAATAATTACAGTTCTCACAATGATACTCAAGCCCGGTGCGTACTACCCACGAAAGCCCTGACTAGGAGAGGGAGCAAGCCTGATTAGGACTACGGGAAGCGCTTTGTGTGCCAGTCTATTTTATCACTATTTACTTTTCTCTACGTAAATTTATAAACGTTACAAAGTAAACTAAGCACAACTGACTATTAAAGGATGAACAATTTCGCGGATTTTGATGTCATTCTGGGATCTTTTTGTACAAAGCCGTGAATTGTTCTTTGCTCATGCTCAGTCTCGAAAAAAAAAAATTATGTAAAATTGACTATTTTTTAATCCATAATGTCGAATATATTAAAATTATTAAAAATTTTTACACGAAAAATCTCAAGTGGATGTTCAACATTGCTGCAAAACACTGTTGATTTATTTAAGATGGAATCATCCATTATGACTATATTTCTGAGATGAAGTATCATGCACTCTATTTAAATTATTCGGACTATTGTCCTCATATTTGTGGCAATATTTATCACAACGTTTCGGCCGATGTACGCTCCGGCCTTCTTCATGTGGTTGGAATGTCGAACTGAACCATTTATTTCGCCCATGGCACGTGGAACTAGAACAGTATACTCCAGTGAGTGAAATGAACAAAAATGAGGCCAACAGTCCGAATAATATAAATAGTGATTTATTATGTATTTAGATAAATTGTATTTATTTTCAATTTTTCTAGTTGAATTGTACACCTACATTGCATATGATTCATTAATCTACATAATTAGGTTACAATAAAGTTTGTATATTATATGAATACTACCTTATGAAAATTGAGATATAGTACAGTGAGGTATCCGTATCACAGATTCGCGAATTGGGACCGTATCTTAGATTTGGCGGGGGCACAAGACACTTGCATAGGCACTGATGGTACGAATATTATTTTTTCGATTAAATTAAGGATTTCCTTATTTGAATTACCTTCAGATTCCTAAGGTTTTTAGAATATTGATATGGTCAGGAGCGGGATATGTTAGAGTATTAATAAAAGTAGGCGCTCATATATTTAGCGAATTGACTCAGAACGGCATATTGCTTTTATCTTTTGTGCACTGAATTACTTTGGTAATATTCTTACTTTACAAGCGTATATTTTTATCAATAGGAAATTGATAATATGCTCAATATGTTGAGGATGAAAAAAAATCACAATATTCACGAAATAAACGGAAAGGATTACTTGTTAATGGCTAACTGATTATCAATGATAATGTTATAAAGAATTAAAATCATATTTATTAGGTATTACAAAAGTAAGTAATTAACTTTATAGACGTCTGGCTTAATGTAATTGGTTAACGAGTAGCAGTCTGCAAGAGTTGCGAGTTTTCACTTTATTGAGGGCATAGTCCCAGAATCAACAGAAAATTAAATATTTCAATAGTTAAACTTTTTTAGATATAGTTAAAAAAAATTTTATTTCTTATTTTAATTTTTTAAACAATATTTAAGATATTATTACAGTTAGATTTACGTTAGGAATATTCGTTCCATATCACGTGACGTCCGCATCTCGCGACGGACGCGACTTGTAAACAAACAGTTATTGCTGAAGAAAGATTGAGGCCAATCTGAAATACCAAATATATAAACAAATAAATAAATACTCTCATAAAAGAACATTATTATTTTTTTAATTTGCAACTTTTTCTATATATACATATTAATAAAGTATACGTGGTTCTCATTATGCTATATATATATATATATATATATATATATATATATATATATATATGCGCGGTAAGTATTGGAAATAATTAATATCAGTAATAGAGCTAACATATTTAGTTGTATTGATTAGAGGAGCGTGATATATATATATATATATATATATATATATATATATATATATATATATATATATATATATCATATTGCTTACTCCTTAGGTTTTACAATTCTTAGCTTAAAACTTTTTTTTTTACAAAATTTTGTACAATACCGAATTATCGGTGTATGTAGGCGTTTTTATTTGTTTTTATCCGCAACGGGGAAAAAATGTACATATATAGGTCTTAGAGATATGTGGAAAATGGTGCATACTTTAAGCTTACATAAAATTAAAGTATGTACCATTCCCCCCCCCTCCATATCTTCAACGCAGTATATTTTAATTCATGCCTCAGTTGCTTGGGGTGAAATGCTTACAAAATAAACAAAAAAAATTCGTTTGGTGCTCCTGCTATATATTTAGAGATTCTTGATAAAATCCAACAAAGACTCTGCAAGGTTATTGGTTCTGACCTGGCATCTCGGCTTCAGTCACTTTCCCACCGCCGTAACGTACCTTCCTCGTGCGTTCTCCATAAATACTTTCATGATAACTGTTCAGAGAAACTTTCTTCTATGGTACCTAGTATTTATGAATTTAAACGCACGACCAGACTGGTACAATTTTACTGTTGAAATGGCTAGGTGTAACCGAAATTTCTCTGATAACAGTTTCTTCTATCGCACTTCTTGCTTGTGGAACTCTCTTTCCACTTCCTGCTTCCCAGTCAAATTTGATCTTCAAAAATTTAAATGCGATATCAATCATTATCTTCAATCTACTTAATTCCTGTTCGTTTATTGCTGTCCCCTGTCCTTAATAGTTTATTTTTCTCATAATCTAACACTCGTTAACTCCTTGCATCGTAATGGTTTTACTGCCTTACTTGGGGTCAAATGATTAATATATCTAAGTATATAAGTATATACATCACTGGTATAAGTAACTTTTTTTATAAACAAAATAATGAAATTAATGTTTTCTTTAATAAGAACTTGAATATTCAGACCGGTAGACGAAAATAGATAAATATACACTTTGATAAACAACCGAAGCATTTACTCAAGTATGTGTCTCCACTAAAAGTAACCTTCATGTAATAAAAAAAATAATTTATTAATTCAATAGAAATTACTTTTCCAACATAAAGAATCGAAACTGAGATTCGCATTTAGAAGTCACTTGATCAGGGAAGCACTCCGTAGCTGAGAAGGTAAAAGCACGTCGGATAAATAAGATTTCTCCTGCCAACGGTAAGGCAGATACGAATCTTGCCGGGGAGTGCTTTTTTTTTAATTTAATAACATACTGTTTAATAAATAAGCGGAGCAACTACTCGAATAACATTATCCACTAAAAATAATGTATACGTAAAAAACCTGTCGGATTGTTATAGGAAAGTCCATCATTTCTGACCCAGGGCAGCAGGGTACTAGCTAAGGTGTTGTAGAATAGTTTCACAGTGGAGGCTTGTATTTGTACTAAGTCGGTGCTAAAATAGGTCCGACGTACAAAACGTTAGGTAACGTTAATAGGTAATGACGCAGAGAAATCTAGTTGTGGTCGCTGATACTTTAGTATTCGACTAACGGTCGTCCGACATCGACTGACTGACCAACGATATTTAGTCACCCCACACACGATGGCATCATGTGGCACAAGGCCTGTTTAAGGTGGGATCTCCGAGCCCGTGGGCTCGACCAAAAACATACCCATTGAACCAGTATAAACGGGTTCAGGGTCGGTTTTACCTCCCCGAAAGAGAATCCGCCCTTTGGCGTATCCTTTTTCGGCTTCCTCCCCGCCCGAAGTCAGAGGATTCAACCGATCAACCAGTCGGAGCTAAAATGGCTATCTGAATGGGTTAATTTGGGTTTCATTTTTTGTAATTCACTATATATATATATATATATATATATATATATATATATATATATATATATATACAGGGTTCGATGGATGAATTGACATCTAAATTACACAAAAAAATAACACTGACAACTCACTTTAACAGATATATTTACCAAAATAACATAAAAAATACCTTGAAATATTAAAGAGAAAATGGATTCTATAAAATCTCCATTGTTTTTAAACACGACCTCCAGATGACTTCGGAATTTCCTGGACGGTTTACTTGTTTTACTTGGTCAATGCTGCTATATTCCTTGCCTTTATTTTATTTTTAGTGTTACAAGGAGTTTTGTTGGTCAGTCGCTCAACTGCGCCCCAAAAATAGCAATCAAGAGGTTGCAGTCTGTGGAGTTAGGTTGCCAGATGCGTGCAGTCGGAGAATTTGTGTGGAATTGTGAAGGGTCCTGT
Source organism: Acanthosepion pharaonis (assembly GCA_903632075.3). Classification (NCBI taxonomy): domain Eukaryota; kingdom Metazoa; phylum Mollusca; class Cephalopoda; order Sepiida; family Sepiidae; genus Acanthosepion; species Acanthosepion pharaonis. Next base: position 970,615 of record CAHIKZ030000780.1, on the reverse strand, counting down.
TGCTAGACATAGACTTTTCCAGCAGCCACCCTCTTGACCCAGGGCAACACAACCTCCTCACGACACTTGATGTAGGTGAAGGTTTTGAGTCTGAGCCCCCTCAACAACAACTTCGGGAGTTCTTTTCTTGTCAGAGCTGTCAGAATGAGTTTTCCGAGCTGCTGTTCATTCGTAATAGCCATTAGACACATGAAACTTTTCCCGAATCTTCTGCACTGATTGACATCGAAATACACTGAAATGTTCATATTGCAGCCTCCGGTGCGAATGCCATGCAGTACAGTATAACATTTCTAAATTTCTGGCGGAGTGAATTGTGCCATGGTGCTCTTTTTTTTTCACAGACGGTGCCCAACTGACCCTACTATATTGTGCAGTCGACAAAATCCAAAAGAAACAACGCGAAATTAAAAATATAAAATGGCGACAATTTATCCATCTCACCCAATATATTTATATATATATATATATATATATATATATATATATATATATATATATATATATATATATATAAGTGAGCACCGATGACTTGGAGATAGCGTTTAAGATGAAAATAATATCGCCGCTGGGTGTTGACTACTTTTCCATTTACATTCGCTCTATCACTAATATTGGGCACTTTAACCATATATATTTAACATACCATAAAACTATATTTTAACACACACACACAAATACATACATACATATATATATATATATATATATATATATATATATATATATATATATATATATATATATATATATATATATATATATATATTATATATGTGAAAAGTGTGTATATATAAATATAAACACATATATATATATATATATATATATATATATATATATATATATATATATATATATATATATATATGTATGCATATATATTCATTTAACGTTTAGTTTTTTTGATGCCTGTTTAATTACATTTTTATGCCTTGCTTGAACTCAAGTACACTCAGCCAAACTATGAGTTTCGCTGCAAATAATTCAATTGAATTCCATAGAATATGTATTTGCTCACTTACCTGAAGGTTATATCGCGGAAACCTTTATTCCAATCTGATTGTATGAAAAAGGAAGAACCTGCAGGCGTTGTAAGCTAATTTAATATTGTTAAACACTCTCTTGAATTCTCGTCAGGTTGTTCATCAACAATCTCTGTAAATATGCTTATGTAAACAGTAAATACAAAAAGTATTTACTACAAAAGAAATATCTTATTTGTACAATAAATTCGATAAGTAAGCGGAAACACATACAAACTAAGTCATTTCTGTTACAGTTCACGAAAACAATAGATACATGCTAGAATACAAATGTACATAAATATATATCGGAAATGAAATTCATATAAATGTTGAAGATATATTTAAACATTAGAATTAACGTTTCTTTGTCCTGCATATTAATAGTGAACAACGAACTCGTAAACAAAAAAGTAATAGGTGATTTTATCGAAGATGAGCAAAAAGAAAATTCACAACCGCCGATTGAATTTGCATGAATAAGTGTATTTATTTTATGTTTATACATTCTTTTTGTTGATGCAAATATTTAAGTAAATACTCTGTTTATAACAAACAGTATTAAACAACATTTTCTCGAACCTGTATCCTATACAGAACCATCATATAGCCTGACGTACCTTTTAACTGATTCGTCACAGAGGATAGTTCGTTTAGCAAGGTCGAATTTACTGTATTTGAACTTCAATCATCCATGAATCTCTCACGTACATTCATATCTGCTCATGGCGTATCAAAGGTAAAGAAATGACGCCACACATTACGAAATGGACAAAGTCCGACAATTATTTTAAGACATTTTATGTTTATACTTTCTTTTTTTAGATACAGATATTCAAGTAAATGCTCGGTTTATAATAAACAGTATTAAACAACATTTACCGGCCTGAATGTCCGAGAAATTTTCATAGAACATATTCGAACCTGTATCCTATACGGAACCGTCATAAAGCCAGCCGTGCCTTTTAACTGATTCGTCACAGAGGATCGTTCGGTTAGCAAGGTCGAATTTACTGTATTTAAACTTCAATCATCCATGAATCTCTCACGTACATTCATATCTGCCCCATGCCGTATCAAATGTAAACAAATGACGTCACACATTACGAAATGGACAAAGTCCGACAATTATTTTAAGACATTTTATGTTTATACATTCTTTTTTTTAGATACAAATATTCAAGTAAATGCTCTGTTTATAATAAACAGTATTAAACAACATTTAGCGGCCTGAATATTCTATGAAAATTTCTCGGACATTCAGGCCGGTAAATGTCTTAAAATAATTGTCGGACTTTGTCCATTACATAAAGTGTATTCATGTTTCGTGAAATACACTTGTTCGATTCTCTGGCAAACAGATTCACTGATATTTTTAACCGAATATCGTTAATGGTCCCGGGTTTTACAACAAAGTATCCCTTTTTTTAACAGCCAGCCGTCAGCTACAGCACTTTTCATAGTGTAAGGCCGTTTTAATCCACTGCGTTTCATTAGGACTTCATTGTTTAATGATAAGCAACTTCCGGTTCAACGGCTACGGGTGAACCGAATTTAATGTATTTAATATATGGACAAATGATAGATTTGTAGATGTGTAGGATGGACTCGGAGGAGAAAAACCTGACACGACACAGAGAACCAACTTTTCCTTGCAGTAGATGCAGCTATTCAATATATTTGTTCCACCTCAACTCAGTGGAAAGCGTGAGACCAAGAATTCGCAGCGAAATGACTTCACGAAAGCGAGTATGACGTTTATTTAAAATTTCAGCCTTATTTTTATCGCCTACATGAAACAAAAATGATAAAAATCGAAAATAATATGCATTTTAAAGATAAAAAAAGTCTTTATTACCATTGAATTGTCTGAAACATTTAATCAAATATTGGTAAATATTTACTTGACACCGTATATTTCAGTGGTTAGAATCATCCACAAGGTTTCCCATGTATTCTTATGTATACGATAGATTACTCTTGAAATATATTCACAACGGATAAAGATATGTAATCAAACTTACATAATAAGAATTGTCAACGCATTTTGTGAGACATTTTTGAAAAGCAAAGGCACTACTGAAATGAAAACTCCGCAGTAAAGCTAAAATAAACCTTATAAACATTTAGGGTGTTTTGTTTAGTTTACATTCTGATTCTGACTTAAAAACTTTCGGCTCGACTTTTCCCTAACGTTATGATGGGCATCATCATATATAATGAGCTGTTTCTCACCGAAGTGATGTCACTTGCTTCTGTTTTTTCTACAATTATTTTCATGGCAAAACTTCTGATGAGCTTTTTTTTCCCCCTGTGGCTCCGACTACATGGATTAACGCGTGCTATTAGATTGGCATCTAGGTCCCACACATTTACTGTTGAAATCTCTAATTCAGTCAATTTCTCACCGGCGTAAAGTGGCTTCACTTTGTCCTTTCTACAATTATTTTGATGGCAACTCTTCTGATGAGCTTTTTTCCACAGTGCCTCAACTAGATAAATTTAAGCGTGCAATTAGATTGGCATCTAGGTCGCATCCTTTTACTTTTGAAATCTCGACTTCAGTCACTTTCTCACCGACGTGATGTCGCTTTCTACAATTATTTTCATGGCAACTGCGCTGACCGGTTGGTGCTCTGACTACATGGATTTAAGCGTGCTATTAGATTGGCATCTAGGTCTCACCTCTTTTACTGTTGAACTAGCTCTAACAGTTTCGTTTCTCGCACTTCGCACCTGTGGTACTATGTTCCAGTTTATTACATCCCGCTTTACTACAATATTCAAATGCAACATCAATCGCCATCTTCTGTCTGCTTGAAGTCACTTCCTTTTTTGTAATTTCCTCAATCCTTTCCATTCTCAGTTTTCTCATTTATTTTCACTCTCTATAACTCCCTGCGTTCTCGTAGTGACATTATGAAATTGCTTGAGGTGTAACTAGTAAAAAAAAAATGCGTCCTTTTAGGTATATAAACGGTTTACCTTCACTTTTTGAATGGTCATTTGCCAATCCTTGCGGTTAAGTGGATACATTGAAAGATCAAGTGTAGGTCTCTCGAAATTGTTTTGAAGGTACATGCTTGGAAAAAAAGAGTAGAAGAAATCTAAAATAAAATCAAGCTGAATAAACTTGCTCAAGCTCGTAATAAATGGTTGAAAAATGTATAAAGAAACAGTCGAATGTCGTTTGAACATCTGCCCTTGCACTTTGCAATCAGTAATTTATTTCGAAGAAAAGATTTAGAAACTAGATTTTATTTGGCATGTCTAAATTTCAACAAATGTCGTGAAGAAATTCATACCTATCTATCAACCAATGTATCTATCTATAAATAAGAATCGTGTTTGGAAACCATTTTTTTTTGGCCCTGTTCTAGAACGAAGTGGATCTATTGAAAAACCTTATTTCATGTCTGATTTATCGTCTTACCGTTAAACTACACGACATATACCTAGAATACAAACACGTACACTAAATACGTGCATCATAGTCTCCTGCCTGTAAGAAAATGTAATCGATAAATATTGAAAGCAATCATGCCGGAAAAGAATTCTACGCAAAATGTCTGACCGTTCTCACACGCATTGATGCATCCACATCACTTCATCCTATGAACCAAAGAAATTGACAGAGATAAGACGAGTTTAACAAACGTATAGGAAGGAAATTGGCGGGCAAATGGCAGAGCTGATGTCTACTTGTTGCTAAAAGCGAGAAACATGTTTCAATCAAATAAGGTTCAAGATTCAACGGCTGTGTTTGAAATCAGTTCCGATCAATTCCCGCATTGAAGTGCTTTCCTTCATTGATGCACAGCTGAAAAGAACGCACTCTTGGCAAACGTCTAGGGAAGACGAATTTAACCGGATGAGAGAAAGGCAAAAGGAAGCCAGTTTTAAGAATGGAGAGGAAGCTGAAGTGGAGAACACGAAGCCCGGTGTAAAAGAAAAAGATGAAATTTCACAAGTAGAAAGCTATAAAAGGCATTTGAAATCAACCACGACATTGGAGTAGGAGCGATCAAAACAGATACAGTTGCCGAAAATTGCGTTACGTGTTAAGGAAGGGCACGACTCAAGAAGAGGTATGCACAGAGACAGCAACCCACACAAATATATAGGTATACTTAATATTCAAATAATAATAATAATAATAATAAATACAATTTTCCGCGTTTTTCTTTTCTTTCTTTTTTTTTTTTAACAATAATTAATATCAGAGGGACGTTGGAGTAATGGATAACGGCTCGGATTGAGGAATCAGAGATTCGAGTTAAAGTCGGAGTCATTACATTCACTTACGTTCTAATACTCTTGAGAAAGGTATTGTTACGTAGACCCCCCTCCCTTCGTGCTGGGGAGCTCTTGAGCAAAGGTGTCCATTCGATAATAAAATTCCATTCTTCTCTCTCGGCCGTTGAGCACTAGTTGTTTTGAGTCCAGAGATAAAAAGAACTTCAACACATGGTATTTTAACTTAATTATATTATTTACGTTCATGTCGGCATGTTCTAAATAACACATGGGATCGTTTCCCCTCACTGGGGAGTCGTTTCAGATATGGAAGAAAGCACGGCTACATTGACGGTTAAGAAGCAAATCACTGAAAAACCTTTCTATACCTATCTCTTTTCTCATACTGGCACAGCCAATGGAAGTCGACTTCCTTATTTTGTATTGCATCTGATCCCATAGGTCAAGGTAAGGACGTCAGAGTAGAGATATACTTCCCCTTAAAAAAACATTAGTTTGCTGACCTATTACTTAACAGTATGACTCCATCTCTTCTCCCAACTATTGTGTAAATAGCAGGACATATTGGGCCTATAGTCTTGGTGGGGAACAAGTCTACACCAATTCTAGAGGGCTGTTTTTAATTCAGAGGGATTTGGACTCCGTCAGGATGTCTTTGCCATGAAACATCAATGCTCTTATGGGTGCAGCAGTGCACCCCTACGACTGTAAAGAGATCACGAGATTCGTGATAGTGAATATCCACGATAAATTAGATCACTAGAAGCCAAAACGCATAATAAAACAAATGCAATCAATTTGTAGGTACTGGCTACGATCGGCAACTTCTCAAGCATTAAAAGGGTGTGTGTTGATCCTTGTGAGGGTGTTAATAGTAGAATCTGCGCCTCTACCAAATCGAAAATACTTCCATGTTCAATTACCGTCCTGGGTATGGCGATAAACTACATCCGCGTCCTGGGTAAGACGATAAACTACATCCAACATTAAGGCCTCAGATAAGTAGGTTTTTAGGAGCGTGGAACCACCTCTTAATTGCTGGTGTTCCCAGGTTCACCCTGACCCGGGGTGGTAGAACCTGTTGAGGCCCCAGCTAATAGTTAACCCCCAAACTGGGGTAAAAGAAAAAGAAAATGAAATAAAACTATTAACAGCAGTATATTTTTTGAAAAAAATATTAACAGCAATAAATTTTTGGGAAAGAAATATATTACCACAATATATTTTTGAAAAAATATTACCAGTGTTGCATTTTTAAAGGAAAAATATTACCAGAAATAGATTTTTGAAAAACTAAAATATTACCAGCAATAAATAATTTTGTCGGCATTAAATAACCCATTAAGTTTGATATGCCGTATAAAAAACAAAACAAAACAAAACAAAAAAAAACAAACAAGCCAAAGCAATTCACGTTCCATTATGCCGGTAGCTTACTAGCACAGCGTTTACTTATTCTCATGCCTATACTAACTAACGAGTTAATTTTATATGCCCTGTTAAGGGAGCGATCGTATTCGGGGAGGGTAAAATTGTTCTATTCTTTTAAACAAGCATAAACTTTTCCTTTTTTTTCATATTTTCCATTAAAAGGTAGGGACTCTTTTGAATCTATCTTTCTCAGTTCATATAAATTTCGAGATCGTTGTGCTACTAACTGTTGTAGAGTAAATAGGACACACCGGTAATACAAATGAACTAGGCAAGTCGCCTTAAATAAAGAACTCGAAGTGATTCAAGGAACTTAGTTGAGGAGAATTTCTAATGACGTCACGGCGATTAACCTAAGCGAAACCTAATATTATAACCACTAGGAGCGAGTTATAAGAGTGGCGACGAGGGATCGAAACTCATACGGAGTAAGAAATTTTTCTTTTTTTACTTCGACATGATAACTGACGACGAGAAATTAGAACCATCTTGATTTTTTCCATTGGTGTGTGTGTGTGTGTGTGTGTGTGTGTGTGTGTGTGTGTGTGTGTGTGTGTGTGAAAAAGAAATAAATAGAGAAAGAAGGGAAAAAACATATATTCTTTTAATATGGAAGAATTATTAGCATTTGTTGTAACTTCAGAAACACCAACAAAATTTAATTGAAATAAGACGGAAGAAAACATGAAATTCTCCAGGTTTTTCCCTGCCGACGCGGTGGCAAATACCATATGTGAAGTTTACATACAACTCAGATGATGGCATTACATTTTCTGCTCGTTTTAGAAGATACGAGCTAATTTGCAGAGAAAACTGTAGCGACTTGGAAGACAAGAAAAAAAATGAGACTTTTGTTTAAATTAATAGCCCCTGTAGTTCATGAAACATACTCTAATATTGTACAGCTCCCCACAAAAAAACAAAAAAAAAACAAAAAAAAACATAAATTTGCTTTGAAAATACAGTAAATATTCCAACTAAAAATTTTAGCGAGAAAAATTCGGTATTTAATACTCGTTGCAAGTGTATGAATCTGACGACAAAAGAAGACGAATATTTTGTCAAATTGTTATGGAGCGGTTTCACAGTGGAGGCTTGTATTTGTACTAAGTCGGTCCTAAAATAGGTTCGACGTACAAAACGTTAGGAACTTGATATAATAGGTAATGATGCAGAGAAATCTAGTCGTGGTCGCTGATACATTAAGTATTCGACTAACGGTCGTCCGGCATCGCCTGACTGACCAACTCGATATTTAGACCCCCCCCACGAGGGCATCAATCATGTGGCACAAAGCCGGTTTAACGTGGGATCTCAGAGTCCGTCCGCTCGGCCAAAAATATGCCCATTGAACCCGTATAAACGGGTTCAGGGTCGGTTTACCTCCCCGAAAGAGAATCCGCCCTTCGGCGTAGCCTCCTTTGGGTTCCTCAACGCCCGAAGGCAGAGAGTTCAACCGCTCAGCCGGTCGACTAACTCACTGCCGACTACTACTCCTTCTTATTATAGGTAGGAGGGTCTATTAAGTATAGAATAGGTGTGTTCCATTATAACACAAATATACTAGAATCGTTAAAAAGTAGTGTGAAAGGTTCAAATTAAATATTAAATGAACTGACTTTGGAGGCGTTTAAAGGCTCAATTTTTGTTCAAGGGGTCAAAGTTCAATTTTTGTTCAAGGGGTCAAAGTTGAAAAAAGACGCAGAAATACGTCTTAGAAATAAAAAAAATATCTTGAATAGAATAATAAAATCTAACACTACAAAAAATAGCGGATGAATGCTAGAGAATCCAAAATCTGAGACGCGATACGGAAGAAATTAAAGGAAAAGAATGCGGTAACATATCAGCTAAAGAATAAATGGGGAAAAAGAAAAAAAAATGATGTTTCAGATGTGGATGATTACACCTGGGAGATGATTGTCCCTTTAAGAATTCAAAGTTCTACAAGTGTGGATAAATAAGACATAAAACTTCATCTGTAAAACTAAATCAAGGAAAAGTTCTCAGAAAAAAAGTTCGTACACAGCTTTGATACAGAGAAAATAATTACAGAAAACCAAAGGAAATTTGTGCATGTGGAAATTAATAATGTGAATGAAAAATGCAACTAGACACTGGTCGTGATATCACAATAAACAACGTAGCCACATGGAAAAACCTACATTAAAATAACTTCGAAAATCACACGTGGCGTGTCGGATAAGAAATTATTTTTATTGGTGAAATGACTTGTAATGTTTCATTTCGTAACAAGTGTGTAAAAGCTAAGACGAACGCGTTAAAAAAGTATTACAAACTTATTCGGTACTCACTGCATGGAATTATTTGAGTTGTGGATTTACCTATAAATATTTATTGCGAAAATGTAAGTGGACAGCTTACCAGTTAAAATAAAACAGTGTGAAAATTTAAAGGAAGAATTGAAAAAAATGTTCTGTCGGATGAGTTGGGTCAATGTTCCAAAGTCAAAGCGAAATTGCAAATGAAAAAAAAAAGGTCGACGCCAATATTTAAACTGAAAACGAAGTGAAGCGTTCGCAGTATTGGATCTAGGCAACGAAGAATTAGAAAGACTTGAAAAAATTGGTGTAATTGAAAAGAGTTACCATTCAAAATGGGAAGCACCATGGTAGAAAAATTCTTTCGAACCTGGATTTTTCTGAAATATATTTGCAAATACAGGTTAAAGAAGAATGTTGAGAGTTAACAACTATAAATATGCACAAGGGATTATATAAGTTCAACCGACTTCCTTTTGAGATAAATGTGGCTCCAGTAATATATCAACAAGTTATGGATACTATGTTTGCAGATTGTGATTTCGCGGTTGCTTATCTGGATGGTATATTAATTAAAAGTGTATCTAACTAACAACCTATCGGCCATGTGAAAAGTGTTTTTTGAAAAATAGGTGAATACGGGTTCAAACTCAGTGAGAAAATGTGCGAATTGTTTTAGCACAAAATTAAGTATCTCGGAAAATTCATTAACAAAAATGGTCGTCAACCAGTTCGGTCGAGAACAAGTGCAATTCAGAATAAGCATCCTCCAACAAACGTTACTAGGTTACAAGCATTTCTAGTACGAGCAAATTATGATAAAAATCTATATACCTAACCTAGGATAATCAAACGAAGGTTGGTAATGAACGATAATACCTAGAACAAGAACAACAAATATAATATTCGTCCGCAAGGCGTAGGTATAGTAGTCAACTGCTAGAAGTGAGTCAAGCGAATTCTACAATGTATCCCCAACTCAAGGATATTTACCAACTGTCCCACGCAGTCAGATGTGCCACAAGGCCGAATTTAATGTGGGGTATCCGAGCTAGTAAGCCCGGCCAAAAATTCCCCGTATACCCCAATAAAACGGGGTCAGGTAGCTGTTTCCCGAAACGAGATTCTGCCCTTCGACATAGTCTTGTCTGGGGATCTGGTGGCAGAGAGTTTGAGCAGCACAGCTGGAAACGAATCTCCAACTCTAGGATATCTAGGATATCAACCAACTGTTCCACGCGGTCAGAGGTGGCACAAGGCCGAATTTAATGTGGGATATACGAACCAAAAATTACCCGTAGACCCTGTATAAAACGGGGTCAGGTAGCTGTTTCCCGAGACGAGTCTCTGCCCTTCGACATAGCCTCGTCAGGGGATCCTCTGTGCCCGAAGGCAGAGAGTTTGACGAGCACAGCTGGAGACAAATTTCCACCTCTAGACCAACATAGAGTATTAACTATTGTATTTATGTGAATAGGGACATACCCATTATCGTCCGTAGAGTTTGAGAGCTCACCTGAACAATTTGCTTAAAAAAGCATAAAGTGGAATTGAATTGATAAGTGAAAGGAGGCGTTTGAAGAAAACAAGAAAATAGGTCAGTCATATAATTAGCACACTACGATCCAAAAGCAGAAATCCTATTGGCTCCAAATGTTAGGGCTATCGTATTGCACCGATATTTTTACATAAATATGATGATGGTAACATGAAAGCCGTCGCACATGTTTCACGTTCGCTACTACCAACAGAAAGAAACTACAAACTGATCGAAAAAGAGGTATTGGCAATAATATTTGCAGTGAAAGAATTTCACAAATTTATACACAATCCAGACTTGAACCCTTACTTGTTATATGACGGAGTACGGAGGCTTGCACAAAAAATAGCAATTAATTCCTATTATATTACAAACGCGTGTATTAGATAAATTTCATATTGGACGTCCAAGAATTTCAAGGATGAATTACCTTATGAGAAGCTATGTATTCCTGACTCAAATGAATCAGACATTGAAAAATTAGTAAAAGCCTGCTCTGGCAGCAAAATCACCTACCACGAAATTAGAACCTTGTCCAAAGACATATTCCTTGGTCAAGACTACACAAAGATTTCGCAGGACCAATAAACAGATCACATTACCTTGAGATAGCTTTACCAAAATAAAATGTGTCTTGCAGAATATATAAAAATGTAAGAAATGTAAGAAGACGTCGGAATAAGGTCACGAATTGGACAAATGATATATACGCTAAAAGGAAAAAGAAATGGGAAACACAAAAAAATACATTGAAATCAGTTGAAGAAAATATTTACTATAGAGAGACGCATCGAAAAGGAAGAAACTATGCAGTTACTGTATGATTTATTTGACGTACCAACACCCCAAGTATTCGTTGAACGTGCCAATATGATTACCAAAAAAGAAAACGTAGGAAAAAAAACAAAAAAAACAAAACAAAAAAAAACTAGAGGGTGACCCAAAACGTAACAAATACAATGTTCAGTACATGACGAACTCTCCAGAAAGAGGATGAAGTAAATACTAAGATAAAATAAAATATTTAATATTGAAAAAATTCAAAAGGGGTATGTTGTGGAGTAAATAAGACACTCCGGTAACACAAAAGAACTAGGCAAGACGACTTAAATAAAGAACTAAAAGTGAGTCAGGAAAGACCGTTTTAGTCAGTTGATAAGAATTTCTAATGGCGTTACGTTGGGTAGCCCAATCGGGACATAGTATTACAACTGCTAGTAAGGATTACTTTAGGCTTTCTAGCGGAAAGATATCTTATTGTTAATAATAACTTTGCTCCAACATTCATACGGCCCATACAATGCATTTTTTTATTCAATTACAACCCAAGAAAGGCAGTAAAGCCACTAAGACAAAAGAGGTTACTGGGTGTACGAGAATTAGAAATGAGAAACGTTACTAAAGATCAAGAACAAAAGAAGGGTAATCCGAAGGGCAGTTGAGAGCGACTTACATTGCATTTAAATTTTTGAAGGTTATATTGGCTGGGAAGCATGGAGCCCGAAAAGAGTTCCACAAGCGAGAAGTGCGACAAAAAATATTAGCATGAAATTTACGGTGACACCAAGTCAACTCAACTGTAAATTGGTGAGACTTCGTCGCCAATATAGTACTGCGCTTAAATTTAAAAAAAAAATGTCTAGGTACCAAGGGGAAGAGGTTTTCAAAAGAGTTGTCCTGAAAGTATTTATAGAAAAGGCACAGGGAGCTAACTTCGCAGAGTTAGGAAAGTGACTGTAGCCAAGACGCCAGATCAGGACCAATAATTTTGCTGATTCTTCTTTCGATTATATCAAGAATCTCTAGATATATATATAGTAGACCATACGTGGCAGCAATATTCGAAGCCTGAACGAATGGTAGACATGTAAATAAGCAAGATAGATTCAGTGTAGAAAAATTGTCTTGTAACACACAGGGAAACAACATGCGTAGCAGCTGACCTACGAATGGATTCAATGTAGTTGTTCCACTTCATGACAGCCGAGAACGGTAGGCGTAACAAGTCACGCTCCTGAAGGTTAGCATCAGGTACGGGTCTCCCAGCTGATTGATAGAGAAAAGTTTAGACTTGGAGGCGTTAAAATTCACAGGACGTCTTTTGCCGTGGTTAACAAACTGAAGCTGGTTTTTTGGTCTGACATATAAATGTAAGAAGAGTGAATGTATTGATCTCTACTATTAAACCCTTTTAATTCCATGGATATTAGAACAAGAAGAGGAATGGTAAATAATCAAAACTTAGAACACCAAAAGACGTGTAATTGTGAAGAAACATATTCGCCCATGTCCAAAAGAGAGACGGGACATAAAAGCAGGTTATTCCAAATGGCTTGCTAAATATATTTTAACTAATATTCCAATTATAATAAATAACAGATTTTCTACACGTATAATTGTGGTTCAAAGGCTAAATCTATGAGCATGTGCATGCCTGTATATGTTCGTGGTTGCGTGTTCCGATGCCAATATATCTGTAAGGTGTGGAGGGGTTATGTTGTATTTGCTACCTAAATATACACACAAATAATATATATATATTAAAAAGAAGGTAAATCGCAAACGTTTTCTGTTGAAATGGGGATTTTTTTTATTTTAAAATATATATCATACTCTATTTTCCACAATTAATTATGGAAAATAGAGAATAATATATACTTTAGAATTTAAAAAATCCACATTTCAACGAAAAACGTTTGCGGTTTATCTTTTTAAAATATACACTTTTCTCTCGTTGGAACAACTATAACATCTTTCATATATATATATATATATATATATATATATATATATATATATATATAAATAAAAAAAAGAAAGAACAGTATGATATATAATCCGGTGTTCTTATAGATATTTTTATTTTTACAAAATAGTGCTCAATGTAAATTTACAGAGCATTATTATTATAATTAATTGATTTAAAATATGTTTTTTTCTTTCGCTACACAGATTTGGCTAGAACCGTGTAGCGAAAAAAAATTTTTTTAAATCAATTAATTTATAATATATATATATATATATATATATATATATATATATATATATATATGAAACTAAATAGACTTGATGGGTGTGTGCGTTTATGTATTTGCTTGTGTGTTAATTTGTCATTTTTGCGTTTTTCTTTGCTTACTATCTGCGCATGTGCGAGATCATACTGCTTAAATGCAAGTACGCGTGTGTATAAAACTATGTATGCGCATGTACGCGTCTGACGAGATCTTTATTTTTCGCGCATGCGCTTTCACATGCGGTCAGGCTTTTATGGGAATGAGGTAGAAGGCGGGGGCTGTACAATTATAATTCTAAATATGCATGATAGAGAAATGACTCCCGGGTTACCTTTACGCCAGTATAGCGCCAGATTAACACGCTTCGACCCTAAGGGATATAATGCGACAGTGTCTTTTGCAATAGACGCCTGAGATTGTTCGACTGCCAAAAATACATTAAAGCATAGTGCTGGGTTTCAATCGCATGACAGTGAAAATTATCAGGAACCTGTTACCACAATCCTGTACCTCTGTCGAAAATCAAACACAGGCAGGGTGAGTCTTTCTGATTATTCACACGTACACAAACGTACGTATATATATATATATATATATATATATATATATGTATTTGTATATGTATTTGTGCGTGTGTGTGAGAGAGAGAGGGTGTGTGTGTAAGGTAACAGCTACGAGGCATGTCATACAACATGATAAATGTATCTTGCCTCATAGTCTGTGCTGAAATGTTTATAACTTCGACACTTGTAAAACAATGAATCAAGCAGTTCGGTAACAAAATATCAAAGTGAATTATTTAATTCTCCATTAGCACTGATTACCTATGCAACTGTAGATCGCTAAACTCTACGTGTAGGTGTGAGGTTATCCAGCTCTTCAAATACTAACACGATATTTTCCAGCAAGGCATTTTCTGATAGTATGTTTAAGTAATCGCTTACAGCATATTTACTGTTATAATTCCATCACATTCCTTTAGCGATAAACTTAAAAGAAACAGAAACGGTAATTGTAATAATAAAATTAACCATTTATATATAGAAAACATTTGACGTTCATTTACCAAACTGTTAGCATTTCCTTGAATCGAAATCTTTTTTCTCAAAATCTTTTTTCTCGTAAAATAGACTTCTCAAGTCCACTGTGATCTTTGTCTTCTAGTTTATGTGGCGTATCTCCTCAACACGTAGGCTTTCCCCAACTTTTCTCTTATTTTTTTTTAAAGCAATTCACCCCAAAGCAAGGCAGGAGTACCCCTAGCACGCCAGCGATTACAGAGGATTGAGAACAAGACTAAAGAGGCGTGTTTGAGGAAAGGATACAGAGAAGGACGGGGAACAAGATCAAGGTATCAGAAGATTTCGATTGACATTACACATGAATATTTGAAGATTATAGTCATCGGGGAAACAAGTAAGGGGAAGGGAGTTCCACAGCTAGTAAGTGCGAGAGAAGAAGCTGTTTGAGTAGAAGAGACGGTTACATTTAATAGTTTCGGCTGTGAAAGGGTGGGACCGCGATGCCAGCCTAGTAGCTCGCTTAAATTCATGCAGTCTGGGAACCAGCGAAAGAAGATCGTCGGAAATGTTGCTGTGGAAATACTTTTTAGAAGAGACGGGGAGCCTCGGAACGTGTGTGAGAGAGCGACTGTAGACTAGATGCCAGATCAGGACCTATCATATTGCATATTTGTCTCTGGATGTTGCCGAGGACCTCGAGACGTACAGCATGGAAACCAGACCATATATGACAGTAATAGTCTGTGTCAGGACGTGTTATGGTCCGGTTCCTTGTACCACGGTGATAGTCCAATGTAGAACCAATAAAGAAGAACGCGAACACAGGTATGGAATAACACTGATATATTACAAACAGGAATATATACAGAGAAGTAAAAGTTTTAGTATGAACAATCAGGTTTAGTAAAGAGAACAATGTAGTCTCAACCAGTATCACTATTCAATGTCTTGCAGTAATTGTCTGAACGCGACTCTGTTTCGAACTGCTTCTGACTCGACTTGACTTGACTTTTTAACGTGGGTATTCCGAGACCGTGAGCTCGGCCAAAAATATGCCCATTGAACCCGTATAAACAGGTTCAGGGCCGGTTTTACCTCCCCGAAGGAGACTCCGCCCTTCGGCGTAGCCTCCTTCGGGTTCCTCCCGTCCGTAGGAAGAGAGTTTAACCGAAAAGTCGGTTCAGACCGACTGACAGTATTCAGTCTCCCCGCACTGGAGCAACATGTGACACAAGGTCGGTTATTTATTGTGGGTTTCCAGAGCCCGTGGGCTCGGCCCAAAAATATGCCCGTTTGAACCCGCCTAAACGGGTTCAGGGCCGGTTTTACCTCCCCGAAGGAGACTCCGCCCTTCGGCGAAGCCTCCTTCGGGTTCCTCTCCGTCCGTAGGAAGAGAGTTTAACCGAGCAGTCGGTTCAGACTTGAATGACTGACAATATTCAGTCACCCCACCACGACGGTGTCATGTGGCACAAGGCCTTTTTAACGTGGGCATTTCCGAGCCATTAGGCTCGGCCAAAAAATAGCCCATTTGAACCCGTATAAAAGGGTTCAGGGCCGGTTTACCTCCCGAAGGAGACTCCGCCCTTCGGCGTAGCCTCCTTCGGGTTTCTCCCGCCCGTAGGAAGAGAGTTTAACCGAACAATCGGTTCAGAGTTGAACGACTGACGATATTCAGTCACCCCCCACGAGGGTGTCATGTGGCACAAGGCCTTTTTAACGTGGGAATTCCCGAGCCATTAGGCTCGGCCAAAAAATAGCCCATTTGAACCCGTATAAACGGGTTCTGGGCCGGTTTTACCTCCCCGAAGGTGACTCCGCCCTTCGGCGCAGCCTCCTTCAAGTTCCTCCCGCCCGTAGGAAGAGAGTTTAACCGAATAGTCGGTTCAGAGTTGAATGACTGACGATATTCAGTCACCCCCCCCCACGAGGGTGTCATGTGGCACAAGGCCTTTTTAACGTGGGCATTTCCGGAGCCATTAGGCTCGGCCAAAAATAGCCCCATTTGAACCCGTATAAACGGGTTCAGGGGCCGGTTTTACCTCCCCGAAGGAGACTCCGCCCTTCGGCGTAGCCTCCTTCGGGTTCCTCCCGCCCGTAGGAAGAGAGTTGAACCGAACAGTCAGTTCAGAGGTGAACGACTGACAATATTCAGTCACCCCCCCGAGGGTGTCATGTGGCACAAGGCCTTTTAACGTGGGAATTCCCAAGCCATTAGGCTCGGCCAAAAAATAGCCCATTTGAACCCGCATAAACGGGTTCTGGGCCGAGCGCTTCGAAGCCGGTTTAACCTCCCGCCCGTAAAAAGACTCCGCCCGGTTCGGCGACAATATTCAGTCCTTCATGTGCACAAGTTCCTTTCGCCATCAGGCTCGGCCAGGAAGAACCCGAGGATTGAACCGAAGGAGTCAGTTCAGAGGCCCGAAACGACTGACTCCTTGCCTACTCTTGAGGCGCAGTATTTTTAAGTATGGAATAGTCCATTATTATTATTATGGGTAAGATTCCATAACAGGGCGGATGGTTAGATTTGAAGGATGGTCTCAGACGAGAAAAAACTTTCCAGCACGACACAGAGAATCAATTTTCCTTGCGGTAGATGAAGCTATTGATTCACTGCATTTGTTCCACCTCATGTCAGCGAACTGCTTGAGACCAAGCAGGCGCAACGAGGCGCTCTCTAGGAGTTGGGTATCGGCCATTCTGATGGGAGGCAAGGAGGATTCTCTGTGGAGGATAAAAAAGAGCAGTTTCGTTTTGGCGGCAGTAATAAATTTTATCTTTTGGTTATTTCTTCTAAAACCTGTTCCGCCATTCATTTACTTAAACTCACAATGCTTTGTTTTTATTTGTCTCTCCTTCCTTTAAACCGTCATGTGAGTATTGAAGTTTACAAGCTCCCTTTCCTCATCATGTACCCTAGACATTTCAACACTGTCATCCTAGTGTTAAGTATAATTTTCCTTCTTGTTTACATTTTCTCTAAAACTTCGGTCCATGTTAGTCTCAGCATTCTTCTGTAGAATCACATTTCTATTTGCTTCAATTCGCTTATTCAACATTTAGGCGATTTCACAGCATTCACCGCTGTACAAGAGGACAGATATTACGTCAAATTTTAGTAAACTTTTTTCTTGTTTCTAGTGGACACTTTTCAAATTTCCAATACTCTGCTTAGCTTATAGAAAGCATCGTTAGACATCCCAATGCGCCCTTGGATTTCAGTGTCTCTGTGAAAACTCTCCCTAGATACTTAAATATTTTTACTTGTTTCATTTTGGTAACACCGATTTGCAATTCGTATTTCTGGAATAATCTTTCTGCTACTGACACTATTTTCCACCCTAATCATTTGTTGTTCGTTATGCGGAAAGTTACCATCTTAACAATAATAATAATAATAATAATAATAATGATGATGATGATGATGATGATGATATTAATAATGATGGTGATGATGATAATAATAATAATAATAATGATGATGATGATGATGATAATAATAATAACGATGGTGATGATGATGATAATAATAATAATAATGATGGTGATGATGATGATGATAATAATAATGATGGTGATGATGATGATAATAATAATAATAATAATAATGATGATGATGATGATGATGATGATGATAATAATAATGATGGTGATGATGATGATAATAATAATAATAATAATGATGATGATGATAATAATAATAACGATGGTGATGAAACTGATAATAATAATAATGATGATGATGATGATGATGATGATAATAATAATGATGATGATGTTGATAATAATAATGATGATGATGATAATAATAATAATAATAATAGAAACTATTATACATGAACTGTTAAAACTGTATAATACAGACACGTATATATATATATATATATATATATATATATATATATATAAACAAATGCAAAGGTTAATGATTTAATTGGCGAAAATCCATCGTCGCAAACAATTCAACCACCGAACCTGAATGAAAATAATAATTTCTTCATTCATAACAGGTTCGGGGTTTTTGGTATATTATTTGAATTGTTTGCGACGATGGATTTCTCGCCAATTAAATCATTAACCTTTGCATTTTTTTTTGTATGAATAATTCATGAATTTGTAAATTGATTGCACGTTTATCGAAATTAATATATATATATATATATATATATATATATATATATATATATATATATATATATATATATATGTGCGTGTGTGTGTGTGTGTCTGTTGCACCATGCATAATTAGAAAACTGAAAAGAAATATTCATAAATATATGATTTGTTTTTTTCGGTTTGTCAACCATTTGATAATTATTTAGAGCTGAAAAATATTTGGGTTTTGAGAATAATTCTTTAATTGCGTTCAGGCGATCTGGGAGAAAGAAAGAAAAGAAGAGGAAGAGGAAAGAAAGGAGAAAGATAAATAATACGAAACCAGGTCGTAAGCGAAAAGACACACGCTCGACTGGCACATATCAGATGTCAAAAATATCAGGTCAAGCACCTGACCTACTTCCGTGTCCGCGGAGGATGGAAGTTTGTTATCAATTTGGTTGAAGAAATAAAGTTTAGAGACAATGGAAAAATATGATAGGTAACAGGTGGGAAGCTTATCTAAGGATATACAGACAATCCATTAATACGAGAACCCAGACATTACCAGAATTGAAAATACAGCCACACAAGATGATGATTAGAAAATGCTTTTTTTTTTAGATAATACAGATTTTTATTATCGGCCGGAGGAGAATGAAATATTTTGTTGCGTTCAGAGAAACGCCGACAGGTCTAAGAAATCCCTTTCTTAGATCGTATCCAATTAGCGATAGGCTGTTTGACAGATACTGCGTGTGAAGGAAGCCGAGAGCATCATTTCGGTCACATACGAAAAGGACAGTTTAAGTTTTTTTTTTTTTTTAAGCAAGGTGTTCCCCACCACCCCAGAACAAAGCCACGGATTGTCCACGCCCGATTAAAGACGTCACGAAGGAAGGAGGAAAGATACCGACCAGAGTCTCATTGGCCGAAGGCGGTCACATGATACATGAGGGAGGAGGAGAGACACCCGACCAGGACCCCATTGGCCGAGAGCGGTCACATGATGTGCGAGGGAGGAGGAAAGATGCCCGACCAGGACCCCATTGGTCGAGAGCGGTCACCTGACATACGAAGGACCAGGGGAAGCGGGTATACCCCCCCGAGGCACAGTAAGGAAGTAGGAGTGAAAGTGAGTTACCGAGGGTGGAAAATCCCTAATCAGAAATAATACGTCTTTAGAATTATCAAGAAAACCCTGGCGCCGACAGACCCACCCCAGTTTTTGACTGCCTCAATAAAAGCGGGACCCCAACCGACAGAAATGAGTTGCAGAAGCCGAAGAGAAGAAGTTAATTCGCGCACTGACGGCAGAGATGAAAGAACAATAATTCAGACTCTGAAGAGAGAGTTAGTTGCAGCTGCGCCGCGGACGGCGAGGGAGTTTGAGCGCGGGCTGCGGGCCCGGTTCATTCGCCCCTTTGCGGGCAAGAAAGGCCGGTTCGTTTGGCCTAAGAAGAGAAATTCGTCCAACCCAAGTCGAAGTGAATAAGCTCGTCCAACCGAAGCCGAAGAAAGAAGTTAATTCGCGCACTGACGGCAGAGATGAGTGAACAATAATTCAGACTCTGAAGAGAGAGTTAGTTGCAGCCACGGACGGCGAGAGAAATCAGCCGTGAACAACAGGTAGAGATCAGCGCCCAGTGTTGAAACCAAACAACACCCCGAAATGCAAATTTCTAGAGAGCAAGCAACTCGAAGCCTTAAAGTTGTTGGTAGAAGCGTGGTGCCACGGTCCACAAAACGGGTCGGGAGGTGGGAATAATCTTGTGTAACGAACAATTAGATATAAAAAGTTGTTACCTTTTTCTTCAATATTTTTGACCTTGTGAGTTTTTATTTTTCTTGTCTGTTATCACCCCCGTTGGACTCAGCTTGCATACGGCCCAATCCCTGTTTGATCCCGTCTGTCTAAGATCTAATCACAACGTGGGTAGGCGTTGGAAGCGGGTTGGGAACAACGAGCTGGTATTCATCTAACCAAAGGGTTGGAACGTCACACTTGGAGCAGCGAGGAGCGAACAGCTGAAACCTCGGCAAAGACGTCACAACTGGTGTCGTGATCATAGGATCATAACCCTAGACCACGTCACGTCACAATTGGCGTCGCGAACGGGATCGAACGACACAGTCGACGCTGCGACCAGAGGGGACGACGTCACATATATATATATATATATATATATATATATATATATATATATATATATATATATGTATATATATATATATGTATTATATGAAATAGAACGGATAGCCTTTTATTGAGTACCTCTTGATGTCAAATAAATGTGAAAAAGAAATCTTCTTGAGCATATGTTGTCATCCTTATGTGTAAAAGACTTACGAATTTTTAATATGACTTATTTTGTATCATTTCTGTTACTTAAACCGGAAGGACTGATTTACTGCTACATACGCACTACACATGCATATGTCTCTAAAATATACTTATATATACCGGGTGTAACAACAAACTTGTCCAAATCATGTAATTGCTGGATTAGGGATTGAATAAATGTATCCACGCGTTTCCGGTGTCTGTTTGTAAATTTTAATTTTAGGCCAGCGAATCGGTAGCGAATTATGCATCTGAAAATAATTCATATTTATCTGTATCCCACTCATTTAAACCGTTATTTAACTCCTCCCTTTAAAACTTCTCTCTGTTAAATTTGAATCCCTACCTTCACCTTTAGGTCTCCCTGTTCTTCTTTCTTCTATCACACCCTCTCTCTAGAGCTTTCATACATTTCCCTCTCACACTTGTTTCCCAATCCTACACATACACACTCACTAAAATTGTGTTATATTTTCCAATTTCTTTTTCAATTTGTAGGTCTGATGAATTGGATCGTGATTACTCTTTCAATATAATATATTACAACTATGGAATATTAGTGTTTGAGCCTTATATATATATATATATATATATATATATATATATATATATATATATAAGAAAATGGTGAAATATATTTAAAATTATTTTATCGAAAGTTAAAATAAAATGGAAAGATATGCGTTGTTATGCCATGGTATACACACATTTAACTGGAGTCCAAGAATGATTTTGTTTCATACAAAAGTGCGGCTCAGATTTTTATCTGTTTAAAATGCTATCTGATTGGTTGATTATGATCACTTTGATCAGATACAGTAATTGTTGTGCTAAAAATTGATGTTTTTAAAGTTTTGTTGTCAAAAATTGGGAGTGTCATGGTTCAGTGAGCGTGGACAATGACAAAATGTATTAAGCAGGACAAGTGTCAGGAATTCTATTTTATAGCACCTTGGTGGCAATCTCCAAAGTTAAATGCAAAAGAATTTCATCTCTGTGTCTGTGTGAGAGTGTCTGAGTTTGTGTATGTGTAGAAATAGTTTAGTGTTTCCTAATATGTCGGAATGTGGAGGAACACGTGATAAGTAAAATCGATGATAGTAATAATATTCAAGGTCTAATAATAATGGATATATCTAGATTTTCTATCTTCTTTCCTTGTAAACGAGCAAGGATAATAAAAAGAGCATGAATATAAGACATGATTTGCTCTTCCATTGCGTGATGGAAATCTCTTTTTTCCGGCGTGTCTTTGTAAGTGTGCTCCTTCAACAGCCGCTCGGCTAATTTTTTTCTCGTGTCTTTTAATAATATATGCCCTGCTATGGGGATCTTTAAGTCTGCATTGTCGAGCACTTTCTCGTTTGCATTTTAAGTTCTTTTGCTCTGATGTTCATGTTCTTCTGTCATTGAGCAAGTTTTCGACACATGTATTTCGATGTCTTAGGTTGTTTCTGCTGAAATAAATATCGGTGACTTCACGACTACTCCATTCTCAGCCATGTGAATATTCCCACATCGGTGATTTTAGTTGCCAAGTAAGTAATATTAATATATATATATATATATATATATATATATATATATATATATATTCAAACACTACTCTTATTATAACTTCATTTATTAACCGAAGGGGTCGACTAAACTAAACCTGTCGCAGAATGTCTGATGCCATTCCACCCAAGAATGCCCGCAGGAAACTGATTGTTGAAGTCGGTCAAACCTGACCGAGAAATTATTATTATATATATATATTTTTTTTTATTTTCTACCGTTTATCAATACTTTGCGTGGTATTTAAAGCCAGGAAATAATATTAAACTGTATTTAAAGCAGGAAATAATATGAGACTGTATTTAAAGCAGGAAATAATATGAAACATTATTTAAAGCCAGGAAATAATATTAAATTGTATTTAAAGCCAGGAAATAATATTAAACTGTATTTAAACCCAGGAACTAATATTAAACTGTATTTAAATCCAGGAAATAATATTAAACTGTATTTACAGCCAGGAAATAATATTAAACTAAAGAGTTTTTTTCTTTGATGGGAGTACGGGGAGATAATTATTGTTTTGTGATACAGGACATCCTATTTAACCTATAGTTGAAGATGCGGATTCATACATTTCCCAAAAGTATTTTCGGGTAAGTGAATAGAACGAACCGACATGAAATTGAAACTCACCTCTCTTATTAATTTTCGAGCCATTACCCATTGCTCCATCCGTACATCCAAGTTTGCAGCAGGGCCCCCATCTAGGTACTGACCATGCTCAGCATTTCTTAATTTCAATGACTGTAACGCAAACGGTGTTTCAACGTAATGTGAACGTTAGTCAGTATATATATATATATATATATATATATATATATATATATATATGAACGCTCAAGAATTAAAAACGACAGTATATATCTGGAAAACCGAAAGACAAAATAGCTACAATTGAAAAAAGAAGAAGGATAGAAAAGGACAGAAACGGTAAAAACACCAATTTTTTTCACTTCTTCACCTGCCACTTAAATGACTTCTTCTAATCATACATATCTCGTGTTTTTCCTTTTAACTTTTTCACATTCTTCCTCTTCTTCTTCACTTTTTCCTCTTCATTTAATTGTTCTTCTGGTGACAAATGTCATCTTTTACCTTCTTTCGTTTGACTTCCTCTCTTCATCTTTGTTTTTTTTTCTAACCATGAAAATATTTTGTCTTGCTTCTTTCTCTTAAGATCTTCTTTCTTCTTCTTTAGTTGCTGTCTTTGTTTACCTTCTTTCATTTACATCCATTTATTATTTCTTCACTTGTCTTTTTACATATGTTCCCATCATCAACATCACAAAGGGACAATGAAATGTAAATGTCCTCAAATGTCGATGGCAAAGTCATGACATTAAAACGTTAAGCAACACCATAACTTAACGATAATACTGGCAGTTTTATAGGCAGTCATTCTGAATAAAAAAAACAAAAAGTACGAAAGCGATCGTAAGGAGGTTGAGTTGGTCAAAAGTTCAGTTTTTAATAGTTCCCATACAACCTGTAATTGACTTGGTGTAGCCATTTTGTCGTAAATTTTTTCATTGAAAAAACATATGCATGTAAAAGTAGAGATGACAAGAAATAAAAGAAAAAAGACAGAGAGACAAAGACCTTCGGTTACGCGAACTGCGATAGCGGAAAGATATCTACAAAAATCGAAAGAAATTATTAAGAAATTGGATTCGTTAGATCAGTCAGTTAAGTGCCATACGTGATACACGCTTGATGGTATGTGACTGACGATGTAGATTTATTCTCGCAGTAGGATGCCATTTCTTTCTGCAGTTGCCAAACAAGACTGAAGAACCCAGACTGTCCTGGTACTCAACCCATAGGTCGGGGGAGACGAGATCGAAACATATAAGAGTATTTGTGCGTAAGTGAACCTAACGAATTCGATTGGAATTCGAACTCGGCTCTCCGAGTTATCACTCCGAGCCGATATTATATTACACCACAACTACTCCAGCAGTTTCTTTTCTCGCACTTCCTGGTTGTAGAACTCTCTTCCGCTTACTTGCTTCCCTGATAACTACAATCTTCAAAAATTTAAATGCAACGTCAAGCACCATCTTCTCTTCATCTTTTATACTTTACTCGCCCCTTTCTGCCTAGCCTTTTCTCACCCTTTCACAATCTGTAACCCGCTGCGTGTTAAAGGCATTCCCACCTTGTTTGGTGGCGGGGATGTTAAAAAAAATCTTCACGGTCAACCTTAGACTGGACTTATATTTCCTAAGATACAAAGAAAATACTATTAAACTGTCATTTTATCCTCCTATATGTCAGTTGATTTTGGACAATCTCATCACAGATGAAGATAGACTCAAGGAAGCAGAAATCTGTTTCAACAGAAGGATGCTGGGAATACCATGGATTGAAAATAGGAGCAATGGCGGAGTTTTTGAGAGCAGAGGGAAACAAAATAATTATACTTACCATGAGAAAGAGAACAGTTGAAATTGCTAGGCCACATAAAGAAAGACGGTTTAGAAAATTTGATACACACAAAAAATATGTTTGAAGGCAAAAAAAAAAACAGAGGAAAAGAGTATAACCTACCAAGCGAGCGTGTGAAAATGGTTGAAAAGACAGAAATTAAGAGAGAAATAAAACAAACTTTACTATGAGGAAATTGCGGAAGGCCACCATTAACCACGACATGAATATATAAATATTTTTCCTGGATATATATATATATATATATATATATATATATATATATATAATTTATTCGAAAATTGTAACGTTATAAAATCACTACAAAAATAGCCATTTTGTTTCAACACTTCTGGTGTCTTATCAACTGATGGTGTTGAATGTAGAATAAAGAGTTTTAAAAGATTCAAATCCACCAACCACATCTCAATAGGGGAAATACTGTTGCATAAGCTTTAATGACCAATCAAAAAAAAAAATGTGTGTGTGTGTGTGTGTGTGTGTGTGTGTGTGTGTGTGTGTGTGTGTGTGTGTGTGTGTGTGTGTGTGTGTGTGTGTCAAGTGTGTGTTTTTCCTATATATATATATATATATATATATATATATATATATATATATATTTTCCTGATATATCTTTTTTCCTGATATATATATATATATATATATATATATATCGAGGAAATATATATATATATATATATATATCCAATATATATATATATATATATATATATATATATATATATATATATAAGTCGAATCGAATATAGTATACGGATTATGTTCACCCCTAGTTTTTTGGTAGTATCTTTATTTTTTTGTTAGATAGGTGCATTAATACCTAAGGTGTCCTCTTCGAATGATAGTGTGGAAACTATGCATGAGGCTAAATAATATTTTTATCACACTGCACCAGCTTTTAAGTACCATCTTTTGCCCCCCAACCCTCGCAAAAGGAATATTCAGGAAAAGTGAACAAGAAATTTCCTCATAGATCCTTAGAAAGACCTTAGCAAACACTATCCCTAAAGACAAGAATTAATACCAATTATCGGAAGCATGTCTATTTGCAGACGTCTCTGGAACAGAAGTCGAATAGAGATATATTCCTTCGAGGGCAACAGCATATTTATATAGCATTAAACATGTTTACCGGGCACTGGAAAGAATTAGAAAAGTATCCATGCCAAGATAAATAAAATAAAAAAAGAAGGAAAATAAACCTCACCGAATGATTGGAACGAATATGATTCTTTAGGGACTTTTTTTCGGCAAGAGTTAAGAGATCTCTGGAACATTAAAAGAAAAAAAAGGATTATAATTTATGCTGTGAGGTGAGTGATCAGTCAGGCTATATTCAATTTACCTTTGCTAAATTCTTGCAGCAAGGTTACGATAAATCAGCTAATTCTTTTAGAGGGGGGTCTCTGTGAAACTCCGTGGCTAGTTTATTTGATTATGAAGAAAACTAGAAACCGGTGATTTTAAATTCAACAAAATGTGACAATACATGAAACGGTATACTTTTTTTTGTTTTCTTTATGAGATTAAGACATGTACAGCGTAAAAAGAAAAAAAAAACAGAGCACATCAGCCCCTCTCTGACACATAGATAAACAGATTAGAAGAAGCGAGATATCGAGGATCAATATACCGGGTGTAACAGCAAAATTATTCAAATCGTGTAACAGCATAAATGTCTATCTCACAAAATATTTCACATCTAAAAAAAAAAACACTAAAAGATGTTTTGCCATCTTGACATCATTTGTTGCAAGAATCACGGAAAACTCTTTGAGTTATTCAAATAGAAGAGAACAGTTCAAAATCGTTTTGTGTCAGCTCCACCATGTCTTAACAAATAAGCAATGGTGAGATGAAAAAGATCATTCAGACTTTCTGTAACGGTACCATCATTCCATCTTCAAAGACCATTAGAGAACCATCAAACGAAAGCTTAAAAAAGAGGGAACAGCAGAGAGGAAAACAGGATCAGTATTTCAACTTAGATCTTAAAAGCTCAATTAGAAAAGATCCAACTCAATACATAAGACATACGGAGTTTCAGATATGACAGTCCAAAGAGCAATCTAAAAAGACTTGGAAATGAACTCGTATTTAAAACCTGTGAGGCAGCTTGTTACGCCAGGACAGAAAGTTAGACGGGTAGAGAGGGCGAAGATCATCTTCAATAAGTTGGAAAATCATCCGAATATAATATATATAAATTTGAACTTCATGAGTTTCCGATCCTTAGCTATGATTAATTAATTATGAACATGTCATTTTCGTTTATGATTAATTTCATCACGTTTCTTCTGTTAAGCTTGGAAAGTAATTATACGTTCTTATTGCTCAAATAAATGCAGTGATGTTACAAAAACCAGCGAGAAATTCCAGTAAGTTATATTTAATTATTTCTAAGATACAACGGTTTAATCTTAATCTAAAAATTGTACAATTATTTATGTTTTCTATTGTATATATATATATATATATATATATATATATATATATATATATATATATATATATATATATATATATATATATATATATATATATGTGTATATATATATATATATATATATATATATATATATATATATATATATATATATATATAAAATGTAACAGAACGAAGAGTCAGATTTCAGCGATCAAGACTTTAATTTAAAACAGACCTCAGTACAAAACTAGAGCAATAAATATGTATTTATTATGCTGTGTTACATTAGAACACACACCGGCACACACAAAATATATATATATATATATATATATATATATATATATATATATTGGTCCCCATCTCCCATCCAATTGCAAGCTGATCAATGCTGCAGACGTCTTATTTAAAAATACATATTATAGCCAAAAACTGTTACGGCTTCTCTCTTCTTTTAAAATATAAACTTTTCTCTTCTTGAAACAACTATAATCTCTCCCTTATATATATATATATATATATATATATATATATATATATATAATTTTATTGTAACGAAACAACATAAAATTAATAAATAAAGTAAATAATCAGTACATTTATATTATAATAAATATTCGTCGATAAAATTAGAATGGTATATATATAAGAATTATTTATTATAAATTATGCTATATCGAATGTTATGCGTAAATATAGGAACAATTTAATGTAAAAAAAATGATATTTGCCGAAAATCAAAAATACAAAATGTAAAAACGGATAGATAGATAGATAAATAGATAGATAGATAGATAACGAAAAGACTGAGATAGATAGATAGATAGATAGATAGATAGATAGATAGATAGATAGATAAAATATAAGAAATGAATAAAAATTGAAAAAGGGGAAGGTAAAAACGGGGAAATGATTTGAAAAGAGGTGAAAGAGTTCGGTAAAAAAGAAATACATGAAAAAAATAAAGGGATAAACTAATGCTTAAACAATTAAGAAAGGGGAAAAAGCAACGAAGGAAAAAATGGATGAAAATGAAACATAGGAAGAATTTAAATCTGAGGGAATGAGACGATTTAAGAGAATCGGGAGGAAAATGATTCAATGCCAAAATAAAATCCAACCGAAAATTCTCTATGATCAATCCTTATACGCTTAAAGAAAATGCTTAAATAAACAACCGGCAAATCGCTAACGAAAATAAATTAAATCAACTTAAGATAAAAAAAGCAACGAAAAAAAATCGAAACAAATTCCTTTCATCTGTCCTAAGGCTTACTCGTGATTTTCGAGAATTATATTTGTTCTTTTTCATTTTTTTTTTATATATCTGCTTCTTGATTTTCGTTATCAGTGAAAACCCGCAGTTTAGTGTAATACCTTCACGCGCTGAGTTTTCTCTTAGAAAAGCTGCACATTTCCCGAAAATCTGATTTATAAATTTACACATACAACGATAAGCATGTGGTTAATAAAGGTAACAGGAAAAAAATTAAAAGATAATTTTGCTAAACGGACTAAGTTTCTATAATTAGTTTGATGCAAAAGCCTTTTTTTTGACATAATCTTAGTTTAGTTCTATCAAGTCTTAACATCATTATTCAATCATCAAACTATTTTCACTGGTTTCTTTTGCCATTATGTAAACTTTAATTAAATTGTTTGTTCAATCAATTCTGTCATGATAATTTACTACGTTTAGATGTGACACAAGACCGAAAGTATGTGACATCCAGTGATGATCGAACTCAGGTAATTATTCTAGCAAGTCAAGCTTGTTGACCATTACACTACGTCGAAATGGACCGATTCTTTCTGTTATGACTTGACATAGTTCTCTGAGCAATTTTCTTGTATATTGTAAAAATTTCAGAACGACAATTTCGATAAGGACCGTTGGATGACACAAATACATTAATAATTCAAAGGGTAAATATCTGGGAAAGCCGTAACTGTTTTTTTCTGTTCTTTGTACCTTCAGGACCTTAGCGATCACGACTCTCCACAACTTCCTGTCGTTCGTAGATCTGAGGTTTGGCTTTTGGGTCTAACTCTTCATCGTTGTTCTGGCAACCATTTACACAAACCCGTTAGGTATGTTGCACGCTGTCCTTCTCTGTCACTCTTTCCTTCCTTACGTCTTGTGAGTGTCGAATTATCCAAGTTCACTTTCCTCATTAAGCATACTTTTTATTTATATGCCATGTTTCCTCACGATGTAAGCGATCATAGCTCTCCTCAACTTCCTGTCTCTTGTCGCTCTTAATTAATGTCTTTCTATTATTTTTCCTAAACCCTGTTCCTCTATCCATCTACACAAGCTTACTAAGAATGTTTTGCGTTTTTCCTCAGCCTCTCTTGCCTTCAATATGACCTGTAAGTATCAGATTTTCCAAGCCCTCTGTTCTCATTATGTGCATTAGAAACCTAAACTATCTATTCCTGATGTTAAATACAAATTCACTTTTTGCATCCTTCTGTAGAACCAAAGTTGTTTTGCTTCAAGTCTCTTCTTCGTCTTCGAGATTGTCAAGCACTGCTTCAATCTTCTTTTTTCTGGATTTATGTATAAGTCGTCTTTGTGTTTCCATGTAGGAAAAAAAATCTATATTATAGCGTCCTAATCGTTTTTCTTTCTTTCTTTATTTGCGAGACTTGAAGTGACAAAATCCCAGTTCTACAATCAAATGCGAAGAATATCGTGGACATAATCTTTGAGCAAAAGTAAATATTTAAAAAATAGGTTCAATAAAACAGCCGATACTTATAATCCGAGACAAATGAAATTACTCTGGTACATACCGAGGAATGATGAAATATGGGACTTAACATTCGCATGTCAAAGAAGCTAGGGCGAGAAACAACATGCCATCTGCTTCGCGCGTGCGAAAGGGTTGTATAAAAGGGATAAATAATAAGAAATGCAATGAAAATAATGCCAACAATCAGTGGGACAGCCGGAATTTCATGGATACATAATTAAGAAAAAAATAGGCACGATGAAGTCCACACTCTCTTAACATATTGAAAGTAAGATGGCGGAAGATATTAGCGAATAACGGTCTAGATGTGTCAGGGTGAATGAATGACAGAAAAAAAGAGTAATAACATTGCAGGAGTTAAAGTAACATGAGACAGGAAGTTTTGCTAGACCATGTTGGCCCACGCTCTGACAAATATATGCGATATAAAAGAAGTAATTTTGATTTTGACCTGCTGCCCAACAATGGTAGATGTGAGACGGGCTTGTATAATATATTCAGTAAAGTGTTAAAATTAAAAGTTATGGATGACGTGTTCAAAGTATAACCACTGACACGTATAACTGAATGAAAGCAATAAACTTATCATAGGAATTAATTATACACCTCGATTAAGAAAATTATTTATGGAATACATATATATTTTCAAAAGTGTTGACTGATTTGGGATTGTATATTGATCTTTCAAGATTTCAAATATCTAAGGAGTTTATCGAAAGACATTAATTGAAATTATTCTGTATTTTTCATTAATTTTCGTTATATTGTTCTGGTGTCGACAATATTGTCTGTCATGTTCGCCCCCATATATATATATATATATATATATATATATAGAGAGAGAGAGAGAGAGAGAGAACAATAACCATTTAAGAGAAACATTTCCGCGGACGTTTTTTCTTCGTTTGAAAGATGTCTAGAAGAAATGAAACAAAAACCATTCCTTGTTATTTTATTTGGATCATTCAAGAATACGAAACTTCATTTGATGCTACTATCCTTTATCTATTCTTTTTTATGTCGTGTCCACTTCAAATGTAGCTGATCCTATCCCTTCTCTCAGCTCTAATCAGCGTGTGACACGTTAAATTCCCCCATTTTTTTCCGCCCATCTTTCAATGCAGGCAAAGACTAGTTAGGTGAGTTACTATCAGTTTCCCTTCAGCCACTCTTGACTTCAGCCACTCTTTGTCCTTTCCTCAATCCTCCCTATACTCCGTCTTTTCGTTCACTTGCAGTCCCTGTAACCTCCGGCGAACTAGTGACATTCCAGCCGTGCTTGGAGGTGAAATGGTTGAGATAAACAAAAGAAGAATTTAGCAGAAAATAAAAACATTTTACCTTTTTATCTGCTCATTTTTAAACCGTGTGTGCCAAATGAATACGCAAGCAAAATTTCACTCACCTGCAAAAATAAAGAAAAAAAAAATTAGTACCGCAAACGCCGATAAGCGTTATGCTACCAACAAATACATGCCAATAGCTAAAATACAAAGAAACTGGCAAATTTCATTAGAAACAAACAAAAGAGTGGTAAATTGATTTTATTTCTTGTAACCCTCTGCGAACTGATAGCATTTCCGAAATGCTTGGGGGGAAATGATTAAAAAAAAAAAAAAGAAGAAAAATAAAGTTCGTCTCCTGATTTGTACCTCGTTTTCCCTTGTCTGTTATAACTCTTTCCGTTTTTCTATACCTGCTTGATTTGAGGATCTATTTTTTTTTTACTTACTTCAACACATCAATCTCCTTACTATAAAAAGTACCTTCTTCTAGCTTGCCTCATTCACTTTTTTTCCAGTGATTTCCTACTGAGTCTGTCATCAACATAATGCCATCTGCGTTTTTTTTTTATGTTGTTAAGGTGATATGCGCCGATCCGTTTCACACTCTTCCCCGTTTAATCCTTGTTTCCTGCTAGGATTGTGTTTCCGGTTCCTTCTAAAGTCTACTTCCACACTATAGTCTCTGACTAAACTCTGAAATGTTATTCTTTAATCTAATCTTGACAGCTTCACTTCTCTTTTCTTGTACTAATACAACTACACACAGATATCGTGGGTTTTGGCCATTCTATTGGGTTAACTATAGTAATAAAAAAGCGATTTTTGGATCGTTTTTCTTCAATTGTGAAATAAATCCAGTGAGAAAATGCACCGTTTGAAAGCTTTCTGGTTTTGCGTCCTGTCTCAAATCGTTTTCAAACCGCATTTCATTCTCAATATATAATAATTTTAATATTATATCAATGCATTTTAACAGTCCAAGTTATTTTAACAGTCCAAATATATCTTTGCGACATACCTTGTTAACTGCTTTTACGTAATCTATACTACATCGTTATAGATCTTACTGCATTCGGATTACTCATGAAGCATGAAAGACACAGATAAAGCGAGATATATGGAAATTTTTACCAAAACAAGCTACGTTGTACTTTTACTTCCTAAGAGTAGAATATCTCTATCTATAAAAGGCAGGATATGTGTGTGTGTGTGTGTGTGTGTCTTTGTGTGTGTATGACGAATGCACGGCCGCAATTTTCGACGGATTTGCACCAAAATTTGCATGCACATGCTCCAAGTTAGCTGGAAGGCCAAGACCGACGTTGCATTTCCCAACTCTCATCGATAGTGGAAATAATCGATGTTTTCATGCTTCTACGGCAGTTTTCATGTAGTTTGCGGCCATTTTCTACTGGCCAGAATGAGAGCCTATAGCTGACTGCCACGAATAGGCAGGAAGATTCTATTGGCCAGCGTGAGAGCTAACAGCTGACTGACACGAATGTTAACTAGCATGCTAGCATGCAAAAAAAATCGATAGCTGCATTCGTCACAAGGGGGAAAAATTTAAATCTGCATGGCACTTTACGGCAATTGGCTCATTCGCTTGCTTAAACTCAACGTTGATTCTGATTCCGCAGAACTGGGTTGGGTATGAAAAAGTATTAAAACTTAGAAAAAATTCGCCGTTTGAGATAGGCAAGAAGTAAGGCATGAGGCAACATCAGCACTGCAAAAGGCACTCCTTTAAAGACAAGGAAGAGCAAAAATATTTTAAGTCAAGTGATAGAGATTGCTGCATGAGTCGTACGATTTTTGAATGAAGTACGGGCAACGCCGGGCCATGCTGCTAGTATATATATTTAAAAATAAATAATTGGCCTATGAAAGAAGATGAGATGGTTTCAAGTAATATTATTGAACTACGTGTCTCCTAAAAATTGTTTACCGATAATTTATGCTATAGTAAATAAATGTCCACATTTTACCAAACACGGAGGCTCGGCCAAGATGTCGAGCGACTGGTCAGTATACTTCGTGGGCGTGGAATTCTTATAGTAAGGGATTGCTTTTGTCAAAGATTCGGAAAATAAGATTAACATGGCTCGAAATCGACAGAGGGACGCAAAAATTTTGAAAAGTCGATAAGATTTCTGCTCCCAGATTCCTTAGAAACGCTAGCCCGTATGTAACAGAATGCTAAGCCAACGAGAGGGTATGCTCTTTATTGAAGATTTTAGTTATGTTAACTTTTAAAATAGATTATACCACGTTTGTCTCTCAAGTAGAAGAAAGTGAATATGAAAAGAAAAAGCGTATTTTGTTGATAAAGTCTAGGAATTAGCAATGTGATCTGAAGAACTGAAGCCAGTGTTGACAAGGAACGCAATACACACTCATATATCTAACGTTAGTAAATATGTCTGCTTTATCTAAATAATGTCGATAGCGAATAGGGTTTGTCTTTACCTTGACTGAAGTTAGTATAACACAAAGCTAAACAACGTTACATATAAAACAGATAGCATATTTTGGTATTATTAAAGATCCGAGTGATAAAAACGTTCTCAAGTCGTTTGAGAATTTCTCAAATTTGTTGTTTGTTGCGTAATTACTTTTGAAAAAAATGTCAGCTTCAAAAAGAAATACAGTTTCATTGTAAAAGGAGAGAATGTTTATCATATATATATATATATATATATATATATATATGTGTGTGTGTGTGTGTGTGTGTGTGTGTCTGTGTGTGTATGCGTGTTTGTGTATATATATATATATATATATATATATATATATATATATATATATATAAAAAAAGCGTGTTCCAATGACTTGAACCGATTTTATAATGTGAAATAAGTTTAAGCGTCTAATGGTTTCTTTCTTTTTTTTTTTAGATTCGGGGTATATTTGGGCGATATTATTTTTCATACGCAATTGCCATGACTTAAATAACATGGTTCAATAGAGAAATAAATAAATCTTCACCAATAACACTGATTTATTTACTGCTGACGTCGATCCGTCTTAATGAAACACCCTATATACATATGAAACCCCATATATATATATATATATATATATATATATATATATATATATATATATACTGTAATACCGATAAGTGTTAACAGCTACTTGTGACTCGAACGCTTTTATTTTAGGCCTAGGATCAACGTAGAATCTTTCGAAGGTCAGAGTTCGGTGTTTATTTATGTCCCTAATCTCGACCTTGTCACATTTATGCCAGTTAAGGGCGATTGCCCCAAAACAAATACCTCTCCTCGTTTTCACGCTTGTGATTGTGAATATTTATCAGGAAGAAATTGATTTTAATTCCCACTACTGTGTTTAGGCTAATCGCAATTTCTTTTCTTTTTTTAAATGTGCTGCCAATAAAAGGCTTAGGATCTACTCAAGGTAGAGAGATACTTAATGAAATTGTTGTATGGACGTACAAGCATGAAGGAAGGAAGTTCAAGTTACTAGGGGCTGTAGGACAGATAACTATGACATGATTGTATTAATCAGGGAAGCACCTTTACGGGAGTCTATTCCACAAAGTTCTGATTCTCGGGAAGAAGCTAAAGGAATTTTCCTTCTTACCAAAGAAATAAAATGATAATGGAGTATGATTCAACCCTGAGTACGTACCGTGACGTCCGCTAGCAGTTTGGATTTGAACTGGGGACGCTAAGGGATGTTGTTCGTCTGAACATTTGCCATGGAAATAGAGATATGATTGTGACATTATGCCTGTAGTATTTGTAAAATATTTAATCAACCACAAGCCTGGATGAAGAATTTTAAACTCTGCCATGTCTGGACTGTGAGGGTTGGAATGTTATTTTTGGGGTGAGCTCTTCGCAATGGTACTTGGATTTCTTGAATATAAGCTCAGTACTAGACTGGCGTCGAGATCTCATCAATTTGCAGTTGGGCTGGCTAGATGTAACTGTAAATTCTAAGCTATCAGTTTCTTTTTACGTACTTCTGCTCTCGGTGCTATACTTCCCAGCCAAATTTAATCTGAAGAAATTTAAATGCAATGTCAACCGCTATCTCCTCTACTCCTGCTTACTCTTTTCTCTTCCCGATGATTATTAATGTTTCTGTTTCTAATTCTTCCACACCCAGTTATCCCTTGTGTCTTAGTGGCTTTATTGCCTTGAATGAGATAAAACCGATTTTTAAAAGATATATAGTTGCTAGACTCCATTTTGACTCTTTTCTGACAATTGTAAAAAGAAGCCTGGTACTGTTCTGTGTTGAACTTGAGTTCAAATCGACCTTCAAGGCAAATGATCTCTTTAAGAGTAGAGCTTCCTCTCAGGACTTGTGAAAATTCCCTGTCTGCTTCTTCATGATTAAACTTCACTACAATGTCGTTGGGAGTATTGAATTTACAAGCCATTTTTCTCCCACCCTTGAGCAGTCGAAGCAATGTCAGAGGAGAGATAATCTGCTAGCTTTTGAGAATTTAAAGAATTTTGGAGGTAAATCGATAAACCATTGTGTCATCTGAATAGACATTTACTAAAGATGTGCTAATTTTCACAGGTATATATGTTAATATAAAGCAGAAAGAGAGAGAGACTTCACTTGCCAGGCTCAATAGAGTCCAAAACCGTATCCGCGTCATTTTAGGTGATGAACAATCCTTTTCACATTGACAAAACGTTGCAAAACTCTATCTACTCTATCGCTAACTACGTACCTAAGTTCCACAAGTTCTAACCTTCAAGACCTACCACGCCCATTGTAGCGAATAACCCTGATTCGCTTTGTATTCTATAGGTGAGATGTAAATTCGAATCGAACAGCTTCTAGTCCCGAATTGCTACATTGTGGAACCGACTCCCAAGTGGATGCTTCCCTAATCACTAAAATCTTGGCCTGGTCTAGGGTTAATCGTTATCTTCAATACCTAGCCACATATAGGGTGTCTCAAAATAATGTATACACTCTTTGAATCGTTATAACTTATTCAATTTATGTATTTTGACTATAAGATTAATACAAGAGAAAGAATACACATTTAAATAATTTGAGAGTAAAATATACAAAAAGCATAGAGAATTAACTTTAATAAGATAAAAGCTACTTGGAGGAATGGCAGAATGTTCATATAATGATGAATTCGCATCAAGTGTTCAAACTGGTTGCCGTTCTGTTCAATACACTTTTCATATCTTGAAGAAATAGACCTACACACGTCTAGTATCATTTCCTCTGGTATTTGAGCACATTCTTCTTCAATTGCTATTTTCATTTCAATAATTGTTTCAGGTTTCCTCCTTTAAACTTTGTATTTTAGAAACCCCCACAAAAAGAAATCCAAGGGTGTCAAATCTGGTGATCTAGGTGGGTATTCAACTGTCTATCTATCTGTTTTGCATATTTTAATCCCTATAAGTTCTCACATCACGCTAATGAATTATTAACTATTGATAGAGTGTATATATTATTTTGAGACACCCTGTATATCTAGCCTCTTGCCACTTATTCTGTAATACTCTACTTCTAGAGAATTTGCGGTTGGATTTATAATTTGGCATTGAATCAGTTTTCTCCTGACTCTCGTAAATCTAAGCATTCCCTCGGATTTAAATTATTTCCAACCATTTTTCGATCGTTGTTTTCTTTTTATCATTCTAAATTGCGTACACATTAGTTTTTCGTTTTTTCTTTCAATGTAATTCTTTTTTACTGATTTCTTTCATCTTTTCGTTTTCTAGTCATGGCCCTGTTTTTAGCTTGTCATTTTTCATTCATCTCAATCTATCTATCTATCTATCTATCTATCTATCTATCTATCTATCTATCTATCTATCTATCTATCTATCTATCTATCTAACTCTTTCCATATCTGTCTATCTATCGAATTCTTTCCATATCTATCTATCTATCTATCTATCTATCTATCTATCTATCTATCTATCTATCTATCTATCTATCTATCTATCTATCTATCTATCTATCTATCTATCTATCTCTTTCCATATCTGTCTATCTATCATCTATTCTTTCTATCCATATCTATCTATCTATCTATCTATCTATCTATCTATCTATCTATCTATCTATCTATCTATCTATCTATCTATCTATCTATCTAATTCTTTCCATATCTATCTATCTATCTATCTATCTATCTATCTATCTATCTATCTATCTATCTCTTTCCATATCTATCTATCTATCTATCTATCTATCTATCCATCTATCTATCTATCTATCTATCTATCTATCTATCTATCTTTTCCATATCTATCTAATTTTCCATATCTATCTATCTATCTATCTATCTATCTATCTATCTATCTATCTATCTATCTATCTATCTATCTCTATTCTTTTAATATCTATCTATCTATCTATCTATCTATCTATCTATCTATCTATCTATCTATCTATCTATCTATCTATTCGTTTCCATATCTATCTATCTATCGATCCATATCTTTCTATCTATCTATCTATCTATCTATCTATCTATATCTATCTATCTATCTTTCCATATCTATCTATCTATCTATCTATCTATCTATCTATCTATCTATCTATCTATCTATCTATCTATCTAATTCTTTCCATATCCACCCCATCTATCTATCTCTC
>CAHIKZ030000780.1:925000-927500 GCA_903632075.3 Acanthosepion pharaonis | reverse complement strand
CTGGATCTAACTAACGTCTTTATCCACTGTGCCTGTTTACGTCTGCCGCACTCAAGACAGTTTAACGTAAAGTTCAGCATACTAGCCGTGTTTTCGTGTCCTAAAAATATTTCCTCACCTAGGGATCGAATTTAAATACAAACGAATAAAACAAGCTGTAAAAACTGGGGACAACACTGCACACCACTTACCCTATCTCAAATAGGGTGCCACAAATATATCCCACTAAAACTTGTGTTTGGTGAACATATTTGGCATATTAACACATCTTTACAATTCGCTGCATGAGGTGGGTGGTGTCAGTAATGCAAATAGTCAATCTGTTATAGGCCCGGTTCCTGTTATAGGCACGGTGATGGTCCAAGGTAGAACCAATAAAGAATAACTCGAACACTGATATGGAATAATACAGATATATTACAAACAGAAATATATACAGAGAAGTAGAAAGTGTTAGTACGAACAATCAGGTTTAGTAGAGAGAACAATGTAGTCTCGACCGGTATCACTATTCCAATGTCTTGTAGTAATTGTCTGAATGCGATTCTGTTTCGGACTGCCTCTGACTGGCTGACAGACTCCTGAAGGACCTCACTTCAGACTGAACGGTATTTAGTCACCCCACTCACGAGGGAATCATGTGGCACAAGGCTGGTTTAACGTGGGATCTCCGAGCCCGTGGGCTCGGCAAAAAATATGCCCATTGAACCCGTATAAACGGGTTCAGGGTCGGTTTACCTCCCCGAAAGAGAATCCGCCCTTCGGCGTAGCCTCGTTCGGATTCCTCCTCGCCCGAAGGCAGAGAGTTCAACCGATCAGCTGGTCGTCCGACTTCGGACTGAACTCCTCTTCCTCTTGAGGCGCAGTATTTATTACGTATGGAATAGTCCATTATGTTATTATGGGTAAGGTCCCATAACACAATCAGTGAGATTCTATGTTGAAATAACATAGAATATGTAGCAGTACTATCAAAAATAGCCTGGTATTACATGCAATCTGCGATATTAATATTTTATAGGATTTAATGTTGAATTTAATATGTTTGTCAGTAAGCCTGGCAAATTTTAAATGTTCGCTACAATATACGTTACCTAGCGGTTTCTTTTGTAGCTTGAGTGCTATACAACGCATACAGAAATATATTACCCCTATTGTCTCAATATACAGGGTGGTCTGAAAGTGATGAGAACAATAGAACAACAAGTAATTCAGTTATAGAAACCACGTGTACTGGATTCTGTTTATTCACTTTCATTCACGCTGTCACACATGAACAAGATCTCTATGAACGTCATCATTTTCGTGGCACAAAATGATGCGGCGTCATGTCCTGTGTAATATTTTACGAATCTGTGCTTTGTTTATTGTTGCATAGGCTCTCCAAATGGCGTCCTTCAAATGATGGGTATTCTGGTATTGTTCATGTGAAATGATCTCCTTGATAATCCCTACAGAGCACCGAAATAGAAAATTATATTATGTATGGGTAACAAGACTTTTCGACCACTCTGCACAGGTAAGTGGTACGAGTTATGTATTTTTGGCAGAGGTTATGGTATACGATAGTTTAATTTCATTTCTCGGTAGGCCTACGGTTTGGGCCACTTGAAGCCTACCGTATGTTTTGGTGTCGGCCTATACGGCAGGTGAAAGCGTAACTCAGAATTTGGAGCTAAATATTTTAAGGTCGAATCGTAGGCCGCATTTTGCTGTAATTATAGTAGATGTGCTCTCAGACAGGGCACGAACCACCGTTCTCAACTTCTCGGAGAAACAGCTGGAGAGTACATTTTCTTTATCAAGTTTTCTATACTATGTTGGATTAAAAATAAATCCATTAGTGTTTTATAATCAGTTATATTTATAATTGGATTTATGAAACAAATGGCGGACCTAATGGCAAAATTATCCAAATCGTGTAACAGCATAGGATAATTGTCCATCCTACAATATCTAAAAAAAAAAAGACAACTAATTTTGGTTCTTTTTTTCCGGATTTCCATATAACACGTTTAGGCATCTTGACTGTATTTGTCGTAAGAATCACTTAAAAATCCTTTGGGTTATTAAGCTAGAAATAGAATAGGATAAAATCGTTTTGTGTCAACCACACCATGCCTTCCAAACTGAACAATAATAAAATGAAAAAGATTATTCAGGACATAGTACCAACATTCCTACTCTAACTTCCATTTTCAAAGACCATTCAGGAATCATCAAGAGAACGGTAAATAAGTTTAAAAAAGAGGAAACGGTAGAGAAACTGAATCAGGATGTGAAAAAAAGCAAGAGGGATCATCATTTCAACTTAGAGTCCAATAGTTTTATAAAAACCTCAGAGGATTCCAGTAAGCGGCTTTAGATCTTTATAAGATCCAACGTTTCAAATCTTAATCTAACAATTAAAGAGTTTTGCTGTTACACGATTTGGACAATTTTGCTGTTACACCAGGCACATCGTAGTTTTTATTCACTTTAATAAATATATTTTCTCAGA
>CAHIKZ030000780.1:915000-920000 GCA_903632075.3 Acanthosepion pharaonis | reverse complement strand
ATTCTCAGTTTAAGGTATCCATGAAGTAAAATTGTCTTGATGAAAGTATTAAAATATTTGAATTTGACAGGCCTGTAATATACGCTACGCGTGCAAGAAACTTCTATTTTCCACCTGCTCGGTCGTTTAATCTGAAGCATGTTCAACATCAAGAAAGAAGGGGGTCATACTGCTTAATCAACGTATCACCGACCTTGTCAATGAAAGGAACTTTTATCTAGCATTGGATCATTTAAACGTGTTGATCTTCATCGTTCGGAACTGTTTCACATGCCATTTGTAACGAGATTTCTTTTAAAATTTCATCTCAGTCTTGAGATTTCAAGTTCTAGTGTTACGCTCTGATGTTTTCCACTATCTGCACTTTTGAACCTTGCAAACATTTCCTGTACTTGTTGCCATAATTTTCACTGATCAAATGCCAAAATGCTGCTACGTTTGCTTCAGATCAAACATAATGTGTAAACAGTATCGAATGGGACTTTTCCGAATCATATCGTGAATATATTCGCCAAAATAAGTTAGATTTCTTGGATTTTCACGAAAAGTTCTTAAATATATATATTTTGAGTGTCTCAACAATGTAATAGAGTTTCTGTATTTACTATGGAAGTATGCTCAACATCGAGGATGCCGCATCGATGGGTATAGAAAATATAGGAAAAAGATTTCGATCAAATAATACAAGGCCAGTGAGTCTCTCAAGGTACAAGCTTACTTCCTGAGATCGTTGTATTTAATAACTTCATGTAGAAGTGCAGTTTAATAGAATGTGTAAGAAAAAAAGAAGATATCTAGTTGTCAAGTGGTTAATATTGTACTTATTCGGGAAGCAAGATATCGAGAATTTCTTCACCGAACCTATCCGAATGTAACTTTACATATATATATATATATATATATATATATATATATATATATATATATGTGTGTGCGTGTGTGTGTGTTATTTATACATATATGTGTTATATATATATGTGTGTGTGTTATTTATACATATATATATATGTGTTATATATATACGTCTGTGTGTAATTTATATATATATGTGCGTGTTTTATACATATGTGTGTGTTACTTTTACATATATATGTGTTTTATATATGTCTGTGTGTTATACATATATATGTATGAATTATTTATATATATATATAAATGCTTAATATATATGTGTGTGTGTGTTATTTATAAATATATTTATGTGTTACATATATGTATGTGTTATTTATACATACATACGTTATATATGTGTGTGTTATACATACATACACACAGAGAGACATATATATATATATATATATATATATATATATATATTAGAATTAATATATATATATATATATATATATATATATGTATACATAAACACATATGTGTCATATGCATATATACACATATGTTTTATATATATATATATACACATACATGCATATACATATATGTGTTATATATATATATATATATATATATATATATATATATATATATATATATATATATAGTTTGTATGTGTATATACAATATTTATGAATATAGGCATAAGGAAAGCTTATCTTAGCCGACGCGCTTTCATCCTGTAAATGACTTTATCCTGGCAAATAGCAGAGGACACAATGCTTCAGCTAAGGTATCTTTCCTTTTGTTTTTATTTATATTCCCTTTTACAAACAAACTCTATCTCTAATTTTACACATATTCTATATGTACATGCACACACAGATATATATATATATATATATATATATATATATATATATATATATATATATATATACAATTATGTTGTTTCAAATTGTCATAAATACATGATAATGGTACTTAACAACGACAAACCGTTTGTATCCATAAACATTGCGTCAAGTAAACGCCCATTTCTCGGGGTGCCATATACCTATACTTGTATTCTTGAGGCAAGCTAATCTAACCCAAATAAATGATGATTTCATTTCTTCTTCTTTCTCTTCTTCTTCTTCTTCTTCTTCTTCTTCTTCGTCGTCGTCGTCGTCTTCTTAGTGCCATATCCTTCTGCCCGTTGGCTGTCCAGATTTTCCTGTGATTTGTAGCCCTTAGAAATTTGTGTCATTTATTTGTTTGTCCTAAACCCTGTAGGGCTATCCATTTACGCATTCTTTTTTGTTACGCATTGTGTCCTTCTAAAACTCTCGTCGTCAATCTGTCCTATGATTATCAAATTTTCCAAGCCATCTTTCCACATTATTTACCTTCATTTGGTCCTTACAAGTTCATAATATGTTCTGAATTTTTGCTATGTCTCCTAAACACTGTTCCGTCACCCATTCTCTCAAGCCCGCCAGATATCTTGTACCTTGATTTCCTCTGTCACTTTTTAATCCGACCTTCGTCGTTGCTCACATGTTTTGGTTCAAATTGTTCCCAGCATCCTTCTGTAGAACCACATCTTTCTGTAGAACCATCTCTCCTAAACCCTGTTCCAGAATCAATTCACTCAAGCTAGCCAGATATCTTGTACCTTGATTTCCTCTGTCACTCTTTGATCCGTCCTTTGAGCGTCAAATTTTTCATGCATTCTTTCCTCATTATGTTTCCCAGAAATTAAAGCTCTCTCTTCCTCGTGTTAAATATAAGTGTCTCTTTTTTGGCATTGTGTCTATAACTTCGTCCTTGCTCACATGTTTTGGTCCAAATTGTTCCCAGCATGCTTCAGAAGAGCCACATTCCTCGGACATAATAATGTTTAGTGAGCTAATCTGACAACTGATTAGCTAGTAAACGTTTCTAGCTTCACTGGCTGACTCAAAAGGACATATTCAAGATTTGAATTTCCACCCAAATTCATGGTTATGAAGGAAGCGCTCATCACTACTAGGAAGATGAATAACAGTGGGCTTGATATAGCTGTTTTCCTGAAATACTGCTTCATGAGTAAAGTTTTATTAAATTCAAATGACAGTAACACTAACTGTTTGGTCAACGAATGCCGGATGTTTCCGTATAAAGAACAGGTTAATCTTATTATTACGTTACTTGTTTCTTTTTAGTAAACAAAACTAACTATATTACATCGTCATATAACATAGGTGTGCTTTATAGAGACTAATAGTTAGCTAATTAGTTTGGTTAAGAATTACTACCAGGTAGTCGATGAAAACGTTACTCTGCAATATTTATATCTGTTTTCTTTTTAATTCAACTAAGCTTGAAAGTTGTTGCATATAGACGATCTGGTGTAAGGTAAGGTGTACTAGTTTGTTTCATCATTACCAATGTGTAGTAAATAGTTTACTACTTATTTCCAGCATTGTCTGAAACAAAACTCCACCTATTAAGGAAGAACCAGTTCAGATTTCTGATCGAACTTGCAAATAAATAGAATACTAAATTTGAAAAAAAAAAAAAAATATTGGAGAAGTTTTAAAAAGCTTCGTCATCGTTTTGTTCTTAGCCAGCCCATCACCGCCATTTTGAATGATAGAGTGAAAGAAAAGGTTAGACCTAATTTATATACAGAACAGACTGCCTCCTAGTTATGTAAGTCACCAAAACATCATTAGTAACGAATGGGAGGTAAGAAAAAAAAAGAAAGAAACTTTTTTTCTGTTTGCTAATTACTTCATTTGTCTAAGCAACGGGATAATTACGTTGCGCACCTTTGAGATAATTTATTAGGTTTCCGATTTTAATGAAGCTTACGCTCATTTGTTACTTTGAAACCATCGAAATTCTTCCTAAATTATATCTACAGAAAGTAGTTTTTAGAATGTCTTGAAAAATGGTTACGCGGTCTTGATATCGCTTGGTAGATAATAAGTAGCACACTTTCTGTGCTCTACACATTTTTGTTTGGTTACACGGTCGGAAGTGTGATACCAATGACTGAGATTTCATTCTGTGTTGGCTGTTCTACAGAAGGATGCGGGAACAAGCGCGAACATGTGATCGTCCTGGGTATGACGTTAAACTACATATGCGTCTTGGGTAAGATGATAAAATACAGCAAGGCCTCTGATCAGGAGGTTTTGAGGAGCGTGGAACCACCTTTTAATTGCTGGTGTTCCCAGGTCCACCCTGACCCATAGAAAGAACATGTGATCGTCCTGGATATGACATTAAACTACATCCACGTCTTGGGTAAGATGATAAAATATGTCCAACAGCAAGGCCTCTGATCAGGAGGTTTTGAGGTGCGTGGAACCACCTTTTAATTGCTGGTGTTCCCAGGTCCATTCTGACCCATAGAGAGAACATGTGATCGTCCTGGGTATGACATTATACTACATCCGCGTCTTGGGTAACACGATAAACTACTTCCAACCGCAAGCCCTCTAATCAGGAGATTTTGAGGAGCGTGGAACCACCTCTTAACTGCTGGTGTACCCATGTCCACCCTGA
This sequence comes from Acanthosepion pharaonis, assembly GCA_903632075.3. Taxonomy (NCBI): domain Eukaryota; kingdom Metazoa; phylum Mollusca; class Cephalopoda; order Sepiida; family Sepiidae; genus Acanthosepion; species Acanthosepion pharaonis. Next base: position 915,629 of record CAHIKZ030000780.1, on the reverse strand, counting down.
CCCGGGGTGGTAGCACCTGTTAGCGTCTCAGCTGTGGGCAAATACTTAATCCTCTACCTGAGGACAAAACACTATGAAAGTGTAAAAATAGGTTTTAATGCCAGAAATACTTTGTAAAACAAATTATTACTAGCAATACATTTTTGAAGGAAAAATATTACCAGAAATACATTTTTGAAAAGAAAGATATTATCAGCAATAAAACTGTCGGCATTAAATAAATAATTTAAATTATAAAATAATAATTTAAATTAAATAACTCATTGAGGTTGATATGCCGTAAACCAAACCAAACCAAACCAAACCAAACCAAACCAAACCGAAACCAAACCAAACCGAAACCAAAAGCGAACATGTGAGCAAAGACGATATTCTAGAGGCAATGACAACGGAAAAGACACTTTGAAATCTGAGGCACATATTTAGGTTAGAGGGTTTGATCGAATTCACTACTCAGTGGAAATAAAAAAATGACCTTCTGAGCGTAGCTTAGATATGGAATAAGGCAGAAAGGATGGTGCACCCACTGAGGATCGGATTCACTACTCGGTCGTAATTGATGTAGCGAGACAAACTTGCCTTTAAGATGAAAATGCAACTTCCACCAGTATCTGAAGACGTGTCGTAAA
>CAHIKZ030000780.1:890000-907500 GCA_903632075.3 Acanthosepion pharaonis | reverse complement strand
CTGGGATTGGATAGGCACCTTAGCAGACAGGAATCCTCTCCCTTCTCTATAAATATATAGAGAATGAGAGAGAAATAGAGAGAGAGTGAGGAAGAGAGAGAGAGCAAGAGTGATAGAGTGGAAGAGAGTGATAAATAGAGAGCGAGCGTGAGATTGAGAGAAAGAGAGACAGGGTGGAATTGGGGAAGAGAGATAGAAAAGGAGGAAGGGAGAGACATAGAGAGATATGTAGATATAGACATAAGGAATGAAACAAAGAGTAATACAAAAGAAATGAAGACACGAGAATATTAAAATATTTTATTTATTGGTCTGTTTGACATTCAATTTCTGGTTTTGTGCAGACAGGCGAAGTTGCCAATTATTCCAGCGTTTACATTCCTTTTGAAGCCACTCCGACTGAAAACCCGCATGGAGTAAAACCCGCCAAAGAATCACAGAAGCCAAAAGACAAAAAAAAAATAAATATTAACCAAATTCTGCGAGGCTAAAAGAGGTATTCTTAACGAAACCGTTCTTCCTTTGCTAAAACAGAATACTTTCGTTTACTTATCCTTCTCGCTATTTATTTACCAATATGCCTCGAAGACTTGGGCACCTTTATTTTGAAAATGGTTGCTGCTTGTAATTTATATATTATTGCTTTCCAATTTTTTTTTCAAGCCTCCAGCTGAGGAACTGCGACTGTTTGTGTGACAATTTGATTAGTCTGCCCCTCTGCTTTGGAGATATTCTGAGAATTGTTTTCATGAATGAGAAAGATGCTGTTTTTGGATTCGCAAAATGGAAATTCTTCTTTATAAATGTTTTTAGAAAGTGTAGAAGTCTGAGTATTATTTTTAGAAAGTGTAGAAGTCTTAGAATTTCATATATGCGTCTATTCAAGAGTGTAAACTTCAGTGCTTTCACATGTTCAAGTGTGCAACCTTCAGTGTTTGCGTTTATCCGAGAATGTAATCATCAATGTTTCTGTTTATTCGAGAGTTTCATCCTCAGGATTCGCGTCTTTTCGAGTGTCAGATTCAGTGTTTGGACCTATTTTTTTCTGTGTCATTTTCAGCATTTACGTCTCTTCGTTTTTTCGAAGGTGTATTCTTCAGTGTTTGCTCCTAATCGAATGTGTAATCTTCAGTATTTACGCCTCACCAAGTCTTAAATATTCAGTGTTTGCTTCTATTCCAAAGTGTAATTTTCAGTAGTATGCTCCATTTTGTATTTCTTTTTTTTTTTGCTTGATGTATAATAAGTTGTTATAAAAATTAAATAAAGCACGTGATCGTAATATTCTGTTACTTGCCTTTAATTATATATATATATATATATATATATATACGTACGTAGGTTACTCGTTGTTTGCCTCTGACCCTAAGAAATTCAACTGACTTTATAATTTTAAGTAGGAATGTCCTTCATGTTTTTACTTTCCTTAAAACTTCCTTGTTGCTTGCAAACACTGACAATGGCATTTTAATTAAAACCAGATATCTGATGCCTACAATCTCTTCTTCATCCGTCTAGCATACACGGCCATTAAAGACGATTGATATGACGTAGCAGTTTCGAAATATTTTCGTTTAATCTAACTTGATAAGGTTCATATTTGCCAGAGAAATATAATATCTCACCGTCTTCAAAAATTGCTGTAATCTTCTACACGCTGGAATGTTTTCCTCTATATTCAGTCACCGCTCAGGACGTGGGCGACATGGCTATCTACAACTTCCTCTCTTTGTTGTTCAATCGTACTCTTGCTCATTTAGCATCGACGCTTACTTCCTTATGCTAAATATGTTTCCTATTTCTAAAGAATTCTGAATTTTTTTTAAATATCAATCCTAAATATCAATATATTTACATTCTTTACATCGTTTGAACTATTGTCCTCATCTTTATTGCTATATTCACGACGTTTCGGCGGTTGTATGCTCCGACCTTCTTCAGGTGATATACGTTGGAATTTCGAGCCGAACACTTTATTTAGTTTAACTAACATCCATTCAACACGGCAGGTGGAACTAGAATAGTCTACCCCAGTGAGCGAAATAAAGGGTTCAGTTCGACATTCCAACCACTTAAAGAAGGCCGGAGTGTACAACGGCCAAAACGTTGTAATAAATATGGCGACAAAGATGAGGACAATAGTCTGAATAATGTAAATACTGTACATAATACCTCATCTCAGAAATACAGACAGTGTAAAAATAGGTTTTAATACTAGAAATAGTTAATAAAAAAATATTTCTAGCAATAAATATTTGGAAAAAAAAACTATTACCAGCTATACATTTTTGAGGAAAAAAATATAACCAGCGATAGATTTTTGAAAAAAATTAATACAGCAACACAATTGTGAAAAAAAAAATTACTAGAAATAGATTAATGACAAATCAAAATATTAACAGCAATAAAAATTTTGTCGGTATTAAATAATCCATTGGGGTTGATATGCCGTAAAACAAAATAAACCACACCAAATTTACATAGTTTATAAAAGGCATCTTTGCCTTCATGTTTCTAGGTAGCACATTCGCTTGTATATACAAGCCTACTGAGTTATATATACACTATTGAATGTGATGAACCTAAAAAGTAACAACTTGGACTCTCGCTTTTTCTATTTCTAACAGCATGCGTTAAAATCATTCTAAACGTGATTTAATATAGAAAATATATTATAAATATTTTGTTTGCCAGAATTTTAATCATATTAAACTTGTTCTTAAAACAACTTTAATTTTGGTAATTTTCATAACATGTGTCCATTACAAAATCGAACACGTATGAAGTTACTTCCGTAAATGCTATTTCGAGGAAATTAATATATTTTAATATAGCGTTGTTATTTATATGAATGTTTTTTCAATATATTTAGCAATTTCTCGTTAAACATTCAACTACAGAATATTTTCGGCAAGTATTTTCCGAAAATACACTAACTAGACAGAAAAGCACAAACACCTTCATAGAGACACGAGGTTCTAAGAATTTCATCAGCGTGCGTATACTGTATATAACCAGTACATATTTACGAACTGCATTTCTAACATCGCCTTACTACGATTAAATATGGATTATATTGTCGGAATCTATAAAAACACCTGCTGTTATTAAAAGATATTTGTGCATCCTTATACATACATACATACATATATATATATACTTTTTGGAAGAACCGAAAAACATAGAACTGGTGCATATTATGTCGTACAATGTTCCCAAACGACACTTTTCAGATGGACACTGAAGTCAGCTGCCAGCTGCAAAGGTCTATTTCATGCTTAAACGTAATCATCAAGCCATACGCTCTATCCCTGATATTGAGCAGTTTTATTTAACTCATAAATATAGCATACATTAAAGCTTTATTCTTATCATATACATTTTTATATATATATATATATATATATATATATATATATATATATATATATATATATATATATATATATATATATATATATATATATATATCTTCTGGAATGGATTAGGTCCGACAATTATTTTAACATATTTATATTTTTATACGTTATATTTAAAATATTTAAGTAAATGTTCTGTTTTTAATAAATATAGCATAGGTTTATTTTTTATAACGTACTCATTATATATATATATATATATATATATATATATATATATATAAATTTATATATACCATTTCTAAGAAATGTATTTGGAATTAAATTAAAAGGCAAAAGAGTATACTGCGTTGATAAATAGCATCTTTTATCATTATGTGACTGATTTAATTTATTTGACACATAAACAAGGAAACACACTCTCTCGTACATATCACCGTAGGAAACATTGGCCAATACAGAGTGCCTTCAAATGTACCACTGAGACATGATCTGAAAATCGCCTGGTTTTTGAATCTGACAGTCATCATGCATCTTTGATTTACGTGTCCATACGGTCTCTATCCAGAAATAGTTTTTTTAATTACAATGCACTCGTATATATGACATATAACCGAAAATAAACTATATACATTAATCCTCTTTTCTTATGGGTAAATAACAGGACAGACTGGCATCTATAGCAACGTATCTTGGAGAAGGACAGCTCTGAATTCAAAGCGTGGATAGGTCGTAATGCACCAGATCTATGTATTCGGCTCTTCAAATAGTGTGGTTGGTTCTGAACAAAATCTTCTCCACTATAATCAAATCATGTGTTGGTGTCAGGGATGTCCGTTCATAGGAACTAAGCTTCTTGAGCCTCGTACATTGAGAGAGTTCACCACACACACACACACACACACGCACACACGCGCACACACACACACACACACACACACACACACACACACACACATATATATATATATATACACTTTTGATTGTGATAGTGCATAACGTGACAGAAAATTAGATGGAGAATATGAGTACTCATTCTGTTATGGCATCTTTTAAATTTCTATATTCACTCTCTAGAAAAGTAGAAATTGGAATACGCTCTTTTCTGGACGTGAATGAATTGACGAACATGTTTTTACACTCAATGAGGAGAAAACGTAATTTGAGATACATGCAAGTCTAGAAAACTAGTTTATCTTAGGTTTTATCTATCATTACGCATTTCTATTCATACATGTCCGTCTCATTCTGTGAATGTCTATCTAATTCTATTCATATCTCTCCATCTCATTTGGTGTATATCTATCTAATTCTATTCATATCTGTCCATTTCACTCGGTATCTATCTATCTATCTATCTATCTATCTATCTAGATAGATAGATAGATAGATAGATAGATAGATAGATAGATAGATAGATAGATAGATAGCCATTATCTAATTTTCTTCATATTTGTCTATCTCAATTTGCGTATATCTAATTCTCTTCATATCTGTCCATTCCACTCTGTCTGTCTGTCTATTGATCTATCTTTCAGTGAGTGTTGATATATATATATATATATATATATATATATATATATATATATATATATATATATATTCATACAGTGAATATATATATATATATATTCATACAGTGAAAATATATATATATATATATACTCATACAATGAATATGTATATATGTATCTATCTATATCTATTCATACAATGATTATATGTATACAAACACAGACGCATATATATTCATACAACGGATATATATATATATATATATATATATATATATATATATATATATATATATATATATATATATATATATGTGTGTGTGTGTGTGTGTGTGTGTGTGTGTATCTATTTCTATCTATTCATGCAATGAATATATATATATATATATATATTATATTCATACAATGAATATATATATATATATATATATATATATATATATATATATCAATCTATATCTATTCATACAATGAATATATATATATATATTCATACAATATATATATATGTGTGTGTGTGTATCTATCTATATTCATACATTGAATATATATATATATATATATATATATATATATATGTGTGTGTGTGTGTGTCTGTGTCTATCTCTATCTATTCATTCAATATAATATATATATATATATATATATGATTATATTCATATAATGAATATATATATATATATCTATATGTATCAATCTATATCTGTTCCTACAATGAATATATATATATATATATATATAAGTATGTATCTATCTATATCTATTCATACAATGAACATATGTGTGTGCGCGTGTGTGTGCGTGCGTATTCATTCATACAATGGCGTACATACACATTCAAACACAGCCATTTAGTTTTTTTGCCGAAATAATCCAGAAGCCTTGTATGTCTTTATTCGACATATTTCGATCTCTGTTCAACATTTTCTTCGTAGTAACTGATGCGACCAATAATTCTACTCATACAATTTTCTACTGTTCGATTTGTGAACCTCTTTATATATTACCCAAATCATTTCAAAGAAATTTATCTTAGTAAAAATATGATTCCAAATCAATAAATACCATCGGAATAGCCCATCATTACTACCACTGTTACTGCTAATACCCCTACTGCTACGTTTGCCATTACTATCACCAGAATTATCGATTATTTTTCATTTTTGAGATCTTTGAAATTTAGCGTCAGATCATCAACCCTCCTCTTAATCGATTTTGAGATCAATCAATGTCCAATTAAAGGAAAATCGTTTTCGATACGAACCATACTTTACGTATGTCTTCTATTCACGATTAAACAAAGCGAGAACATGCAAAATATCATGCAAACACATGAAACAGAGGCAGTTGCGTTGATATAGGCAAACGGATACTATGCAGGAGAAATAATACATGTGTAATGTATATATATATATATATATATATATATATATATATATATATATATAGATAGATAGATAGATAGAGAGAGTGAGAGAGAGAGGGGGGAGATGCACACACACACACACACACACACACACACACACACACACACACACATATATATATATATATATATATATATATATATATCAGGAAAGAATGACCAACACTGAAAGAGCCTGCCCAAAATAGTCAACTGGCATAAAAAAGACTGAATGCCATAAGAAATGGCAGAATTCAAGATTAATTCAAAAACCAGGTAGGCAGTGACTGTCCGCTACTTTACGTTTCCACACAATCTTCAGGTAGCCAGAAGGTTGTGTGCAAACCCATGAAACTTATAGTAGTGGTTTTTGAATTTTTATATCATGTGGTTTATATATATATATATATATATATATATATATATATATATATATATATTAAGTCGACTCCCCATGAAAAATTATTACCTGTAAAACAACATTTCCGCCTGGAAAAACATGACTTCAAAACCCATGCCAAATTCACTATAATTGAGAGAATAGAAAAGTTCAGAGCAGATAACATTAGAAAGATTTTAGAGTCCCATGAAAATAAGTGGATACAACGTTTAAAAACACGCTTTCCAGCCAGGCTAAACCACAAATTTAACAATATAGATAGTATTAATATATAAGTCAACAAATCAAAACCTACCCACATTTCTCACCCACACAAGACAGACGTGGTTACGGAGGTGTTGAGGCCTCACACTTATACACACACCCACACGAATATATACACACTTACACACATCATACTCACTCACTCCCTAATGAGCCAAATGATAACACACACCTACAGCAATACACATGCTTACACATATCATACTCACTCCCTTCCTAAGAACCAAAGAGCACACACACAAACACTAAACAGAGACACATCACCTCACCAGGTCCAATAAAACTGTGAAACTGACCAGAGAATTTCAGAGCAACATGTATCTGTCCAGCTCTTATCTCAAATAACAACTTAAAAAAGACTGTTTGACCAACACAAGGAATATTAAAATATTCATGTTAAAAAGATAAAAAAATAAACAAAACAAATGAAAACTACAGACAAATGTTCATTTTCTCCAGCAAGATATTAATTTCTGTAGTTCACTGCTACCAGCAAGCAGAAATATTTCTCCTCCCTGATGATGGCCATTTCGGTCGAAACTAGTCAGGGAATCTAAATGGAATTATTAATAAAAAAAACGAAAGAATATTAATCTACAAACCCAGTGTGTCTAAAGATTTTAATTTTTTTTTTTTTATTGTTCAATATATATATATATATATATATATATATATATATATATATATATATATATATATATATATATATATATATATATATATATATATATATATATATATATATATATATATATATATATATATATGTGTGTATGTGTGCATATATATATATACACACATATATATGTCTGTGTGTTCATACATATGCATATATATGTGTATGTGTGCATATATATAATATATATATATATATATGTATATGTATGTGTGCATATATATAATATATGCATATATATATGTGCATATATATAATATATACATATATATGTATATGTATGTGCATATATTTAATATATACATAAATATGTGTATGTATGCATATATATAATGTATACATATATGTGTATGTATGCATATATATAATGTATACATATATGTGTATGTATGCATATATCTATAATATATACATATATATAAGCGTCTGTGTGTGTGTTGACTACAAATAGCTCTGAATGATCTATGAATTGCACTCAAAAACCTGATCTCTTTTTTTCTGTACACCGAATACTTTGTTGCTCCAAGGTTTGCCAACTTCCAAAATAAATTGGACTGCAAGAAAAATAAAACGAAATATATTGAAAGGAAATAGTGGAGATCCATAGGCTGACCCTGCCACCATTTCCTAACACAGTGGCTGACAAAAATGGTTTTCTCTTGTTATCACCTGTCAGCCCCCAAGTGTTCTAATTGAAGAGATTGCGAATGACTTTCTTCTCTCCTGAAGTTGAATTTCCGATAGAAATTACTTGCCAGAACCTGAAATGATATATTTTTGTAATGATAATGTGTAAATAAGTGATTTCCATGAATTTTAGAATTCATTGACCCAACGGCTAGTACTCTGTCGGTTGAAGTTTATGAAATCTTTTCCCTTCAAACAGTAAATTAAACTGTAAATTAAACTGTAAATTAAATTTTTCGTTTTCAGAGATTCCGCTCTTTAGATAGATGATAAGAGTTTCCTTCCAAGCGTCATCTTATCTTGAATTGGCAAGATTTAAAAACAACAACTTCATAGATATCTACCGCTTCCAAAATCACATCTACTATAAATTTGTATATGAGGAGGATGCTTAAAGTAAACAAACTACCAACGCATGTACGTATAGATAAACACAAGAAATCTCAGTAATAACAGCCAACATTAAAATAATCAATAAAAAATAAGTTAACTAACTACACTAAAAATAAGAAAAAAAACTGATTTCGTATTCAATATTTTCCCACTCAGTAACACGCAGAATAATTCAAAAAGCTTGAAGTCACATCAAAATAAACGTTAGAATATTCCAATAGATTACCCACGATACATCACTATATATATATATATATATATATATATATATATATATATATATATATATATATATAAGAAGATTTGAAATAATCATAATTAAGTAATTCATCGAGTCTACAAGAAACCTCAACAGAATGCAGAAAGCACTGGACTGTTTCGACGGGCCTCAGTGACGAGGTAACGAATTAGCGCTCGAGTCTATGTCGTGACCTCTTGGCCACCGAGGTCCGTGGTATTGTTGGTATGCCGTTTGCCACCTATCGTAACTGTTCGTGTTTCAATTCTCTGTAGTGGATGCGTACTCCTGATGAGACCCAAATATAGGACGAAACGGCAGTCCAGTGCTTTGTGCATTCTGTTGAGGTTTCTTCTAGACTCGTGAATTAATTAATTATAATATAAATATGATTACTTAATTATGATATATATATATATATATATATATATATATATATATATATATATATATATATATATAAACAAAAAGAGGGGGAGGGAGAGATAACACACAGCTTATATGCTAAAGGTTGCGTTTAATATGAAACCGACTGTCGATTCTGTGTTGACTTCAATATCATTACATACGCTCTATCATTGATATATGCAACATTTCAACCCATAAATATAGCGTACATTAAAATATATTTTATCACACACACTTGCATATATATATATATATATATATATATATATATATATATATATATATATATATATATATATATAAGAATGGTGTTATGCAAGTGTAGAACAAATTGTAAGAATTCTGTGTAACTCATTTCGTCCTTTCGATATGATTTACGTGCAGATTTTTAAGACATTTCATCTTTCTAGGCAGACTATTGATTCAATATTTTATCGTCCGTTGTAAATATACCGTTTCTGATTTCAACATAATGTTATAGTTAAATATATTTTTATATTTTTAAGTTAATTTATCCATTTCATGTAGTTCTTCGGTCGATGACTTTAGCAATTCGCTATATATATATATATATATATATATATATATATATATATATATATATATATATATATATAACAAATATAATAAAACAAATATATAAGAAAAATGTTCGATGTAAAATATAAACAACATCTAAACAGAGCCAAAATAAGAAATGTAAATTGACGATACTCAAATATTATTGATTTTTCGTGACTTAAAGTTTTATGTGAACTCTACTTGATAAAACATGTTGACAAATGGACGGTGTGGATATTATGATAAGATGGCTATCAAGTAGGTAGATAGATAAACATGTGAACAACGATGAAATTTTAAAGAAAACGGAAACAAAAACTACCCTTATATTTAAATCCAGAAAGAGAATGTTGAAATTTCTAGGGAAAGATGGCTTGGAAAATTTGACACTCACAGGTAAAAAACACAGAGGATAAAAAACGTCTAACCTACCGAGATAGCTTGAATAGAGCGATGGCAGTACAGAGAGAGTGAGTGAGAAAAAGTGAATTCGGAAAAGAAAAACTAGACTTGATGTAGGTAAAAAATATATGTTTTTTTTCTTTTCTTCTTCTTCTTCTTCTTCTTCTCCTTCACAGCTTCTTATCCTTTGTAGTTCTGTAGATACTGATAATACCATATGCGAAATACGTTAATAATGAGGAACTTTTGAAGCAAAAGAAGACAAAAAAGAAACTTGATCCAAAAATAGGAAAGAGACTTTTGAATATTCTGGGACACACGGTGAGGAAAGAGGGCTTAGAGAAATTAAGACTCACATAGCAGAATCAAGAGTAGCAGATAGAGATATTCAAGCAACCTACTTAACGCATATATATTAATGAACGGTAGGAAAAAATTAGCGATATAGTAAGTGGACAAACATTGTAAAGAACTACAAAGGATAAGAAGCTGTGAAGAAGAAGAAGAAGAAGAAGAAGAAGAAGAAAAATTGTGAAGAAAAAATTGTAAAACAGAAGTTGCGAAGAAGAAGTAGAAATTATGAAGAAGTTGTGAAGAAGTTTTGAAGATGAAGTTGTGAAGAAGTAGTTGTGAAGAAGAAGAAGTTGTGAAGAAGAAGAAGTTGGGAAGAAGAAGAAGTTGTGAAGAAGAAGAAGTTGTGAAGAAGAAGAAGTTGGGAAGAAGAAGAAGTTGTGAAGAAGTAGTTGTGAAGAAGAAGTTGTGAAGAAGAAGAAGTTGTGAAGAAGAAGAAGTTGGGAAGAAGAAGAAGTTGTGAAGAAGAAGAAGTTGGGAAGAAGAAGAAGTTGTGAAGAAGTAGTTGTGAAGAAGAAGAAGTTGTGAAGAAGAAGTTGTGAAGAAGAAGAAGTTGTGAAGAAGAAGAAGTTGTGAAGAAGCAGAAGTTGTGAAGAAGAAGAAGTTGGGAAGAAGAAGTTTGGGAAGAAGAAGAAGTTGTGAAGAAGAAGAAGTTGTGAAGAAGTTGAAGAAGTTGTGAAGAAGAAGAAGTTGTGAAGAAGAAGAAGTTGGGAAGAAGAAGAAGTTGTGAAGAAGAAGTTGTGAAGAAGAAGAAGTTGTGAAGAAGAAGAAGTTGTGAAGAAGAAGAAGTTGTGAAGAAGAAGAAGTTGTGAAGAAGAAGAAGTTGTGAAGAAGAAGAAGTTGTGAAGAAGCAGAAGTTGTGAAGAAGAAGAAGTTGGGAAGAAGAAGTTGTGAAGAAGAAGAAGTTGTGAAGAAGAAGAAGTTGTGAAGAAGAAGAAGTTGTGAAGAAGAAGAAGTTGGGAAGAAGAAGTTGGGAAGAAGAAGAAGTTGTGAAGAAGAAGAAGTTGTGGAAGAAGAAGAAGAAGTTGAAGTGTGAAGAAGAAGAAATTGTGAAGAAGAAGAAGTTGGGAAGAAGAAGAAGTTGTGAAGAAGTAGTTGTGAAGAAGAAGAAGTTGGGAAGAAGAAGAAGTTGTGAAGAAGAAGAAGTTGTGAAGAAGAAGAAGTTGTGAAGAAGAAGTTGTGAAGAAGAAGAAGTTGTGAAGAAGAAGAAGTTGTGAAGAAGCAGAAGTTGTGAAGAAGAAGAAGTTGTGAAGAAGAAGTTGGGAAGAAGAAGAAGTTGGGAAGAAGAAGAAGAAGTGAAGAAGTAGTTGTGAAGAAGAAGAAGTTGTGAAGAAGAAGAAGTTGTGAAGAAGAAGAAGTTGTGAAGAAGAAGTTGGGAAGAAGAAGAAGTTGTGAAGAAGAAGAAGTTGTGAAGAAGAAGAAGTTGGGAAGAAGAAGAAGTTTTGAAGAAGAAGTTGGGAAGAAGAAGAAGTTGGAAAGAAGAAAGAAGAAGAAGTTGTGAAGAAGAAGAAGTTGGGAAGAAGAAGAAGTTGTGAAGAAGAAGAAGAAGTTGTGAAGAAAGAAGAGGTTGGGAAGAAGAAGTTGTGAAGAAGAAGAAGTTGTGAAGAAGAAGAAGTTGGGAAGAAGAAGTTGAAGAAGAAGAAGTTGGGAAGAAGAGAAAAGAAGTTGTTGGGAAGAAGAAGAAGTTGTGAAGAAGAAGTTGTGGAAGAAGAAGTTGTGAAGAAGAAGAAAGAAGAAGTTGGAAGAAGAAAGAAGTTGGGAAGAAGAAGAAGTTGTGAAGAAGAAGTTGTGAAGTTGAAGAAGAAGAATAAGTTGGGAAGAAGAAAAGTTGGGAAGAAGAAATTTGGTTGTGAAGAAGAAGAAGTTGTGAAGAAGAAGAAGTTGGAAGAAGAAGAAGTTGGGAAGAAGAAGAAGTTGTGAAGAAGAAGAAGTTGTGAAGAAGAAGAAGTTGGGAAGAAGAAGAAGAAGAAGAAGTTGGAAGAAGAAGAAGTTGGGAAGAAGTTGTGAAGAAGAAGAAGTTGTGAAGAAGAAGAAGTTGAAAGAAGTTGTGAAGAAGAAGAAGTTGAAGAAGAAGAAGAAGAAGTTGTGAAGAAGAAGAAGTTGTGAAGAAGAAGAAGTTGTGAAGAAGAAAGAAGTTGAAGAAGAAGAAGAAAGAAGAAGAAGTTGGGAAGAAGAAGAAGTTGTGAAGAAGAAGAAGTTGTGAAGAAGAAGAAGTTGGGAAGAAGAAGAAGTTGGAAGAAGAAGAAGAAGAAGTTGTGAAGAAGAAGAAGTTGTGAAGAAGAAGAAGTTGTGAAGAAGAAGAAGTTGGGAAGAAGAAGAAATTGAAGAAGAAGAAGTTGGGACGAAAGAAGAAGTTGTGAAAAAGAAGTTGTGAAGAAGAAGAAGTTGAAGAAGAAGAAGTTGTGAAGAAGAAGAAGTTGTGAAGAAGAAGAAGTTGGGAAGAAGAAGAAATTGTGAAAGAAGCAGAAGTTGTGAAGAAGAAGAAGTTGTGAAGAAGAAGAAGTTGGGAAGAAGAAGAAGAAGTTGTGAAGAAGAAGAAGTTGGGAAGAAGAAGAAGTTGTGAAGAAAAACAAGTTGTGAAGAAGAAGAAACTTTCTAGTTCTTTAAGGCTTTATGTTCTAAACATTTTTGGCTTCATTCCTTCTTTGTTTAACGGCAGAAACTTTTATTAAGCTACGTTATTTGCTGTCAGTTGGAAATTTCCTTTCTACCGTGAAAGCTTCATGGCCGCCATTCCCCTAAAAACCTTGTCTGTTTTCACTTGGTTGCCATTAAATTCTGCTTCTTTTCTCCAGCTTATTTACTTTTGTGGTTTCAACATTTTTTTATGTCGACGCAAGTCCTTCTCCAGCGGCCAATTCAAACAAAACTCTGGAACTGTTTTCTTTTCAAAGTTCCGTCTTGCACCGAAAAGCAACAGATTTAATTTGATGTCTTACAATTTGAAAGCAAAAAAAAAAGGATGGATAAAAAGAAAACAACTTTGGAATACAGGATGGAAATAATGCAGCACTGGAGGAAAATCGGGTGATGAAAATAATATAGACAAAAGCAAAAAGGAAAAGCATATGTGGCTGTGGAAATGTAAGAAATACAAAATACTTCAATGTTAAAATAGCAAGGATGTAAGAATGTAAAAGGAAAAAATGGAAAGAAAGAAATAAACGAATAGGAAGAAATTTTTTTAAAAAATCAACAAATAAAATAGGAAAAAATGAAGGGAAATAAAAGATGAAGAAGTAAATGAATGAAAACGACAAATAAAATTTGAAAATGTATGGAAAAATACAAAGTTGAAGAAAATGAATGAAAATTTGAAAGAGAAAAACAGGAGGAAAAAATAAAGAAGGGAAAGGAAAGTATAAAAATTCGGAAAAGGTGAAAGAACTACGAAAAAGAAAATGAATGAAAAAATAACTTGAAATAGAAAAAAAGAAGGAAAAAAACAAAGAAGAAAAAGAATGAAAACTATAAAAATTAGGAAGAAATGAAGGAACTAAGGGAAAAACAGAAGAAAAAAGAAAGAAGAAAATGAAGAATAAACGCGGGAAAAAGGATCTAAAGAGAAGACAATGAATGAAAATTAAAAAAAAAATAAAGTAGGAAAAGAGAAGAAAATAAATGAAAATTAAAAAAAAAAAACACTTGCAAAATGTATATAAATAAAATATACGAAAATGAGAAGAAAACGATCCAGGACGAAGAAAATGAATTAGGAAAAAAAAAATGAATAAATTTTGAGGGAATGGATGAAAACTACAAATAAAAATAAGCAAGAAGGACTGAAAAGAAACAAATGAATAAAAACATTAAAAAAATTCGGAAAACATGAGAAAAAGAAACTAAGATGATGAAAATGAAGGAAAATAACAAATAAAATAGGAAAGAGAGGCGAAAGGAATGAAAGAGGACGAACGAAGATTTTACAAGTTAAGAAAATGAACAAGGTTGAAGAAAATGAATAAAAACTACAAAAAAAAAACAATAGGATAAAAAGAGGAAAAGAAAGAAAGATGTCGAAAATGAATGGAGACTTTAAACAGGAAAAAGTTATAAAATTAGCCAGGTTGAAGAAAATGAATGAAAACTAAAAATAAAATAGGTAAAGGGGAGGTAACGTCACCAAGGGAAAGAGAATAAATGCAAACTACAAAGATATAGAGAAATTGGAAGATAATACAACAAAAGAAAAAAAAGTGAGGGAATTCTGTGAGCAGCAGCGAACAAAAATAAAAAAAATAAAAAGGGAGGCAAAGACAAAGAAAATAATTGAAATATACGAACAGAAGGAAAATGAAAGAAAATAAACTAAAATAAAAGTGGATAAAAAAAATACAAATAAACAGGACAAAGCTACAAAGAGAAGCATTTCAGTTGCGAAGTGCTAAATGGTTATCGCGACTTAGTGATATAGTTACAAAAGATTCGAAGCAGAAAAAAAAAAAAAATTAAAGAATAAACGGGGGAAAAAAAAAAATCAAAGAACATAGAAGCAAAGGAGAAATGCTAACACAAAAGAAATAAAAAAAAAAAATGAACATTTAAAAAAAAAAAAAAATAACAGTGTGGAATAGTAAATAAAAAAAAGTAGTCCGGGGAAAAAAAGAAACACGTATCAATTGTAAAAGAAAACGCGAAGAGAAAAATCCTGACAAACGATCACCTTCGGTAGACAAACGAACTACCTACATCAACCAGCGTATGCTATTGAATTATTGCAATATAATGTTGAACCTAGCGTAAACTACTAGAATCAATTTCATACCTACATTGAAATGTACGAACAAATGTTTTCAAAGTCACACAAATGCATTCACTGCTTTTCGGATATTTCTGAACAGGCACACTACGCCTGGAGTCGTTTTTCATTCGCAAATCGCTTACAGCGAACTGAACAGACGTGCAAATGGAACTCTGAACTTACAAACCTATTCTTTTCATAAAAAGTGCAAGAAAGAAGAAGAAGAAAAAAAAAAAAGCGCACCAGTGTCGAGGCGTTTCTCGTTTATGAGCACCCAGCTAATCACAGTCAGCGATTGATGAGTTTAAATTTTCTTTTTCTTCCTTGCTTTCCATTCGAAGATTTGTTTTTTTTGTTTTTTTGTTTACTTACGTCTTTATTCGTTGCTACGTTATCGGGTAAGGTAATTGTTTGGCTATGCAACGGCTTACAATGTCGTACAGAAAATAGGGTGAATGACACGAAACATTACAAAATAACTGTCAAATTTGTGGACGACTTGATAGACTGTGACAAAAGGCTACCGATACAGAAACGCTACACTCAACACGTGAGATCCGTCACACGAGTTCACTACCTATCAGCCTATATTGATAAATAATGACATATTGCTATATATATATATATATATATATATATATATATATAGATATATAGATAGAGAGAGAGAGAGAGAGAGAGAGAGAGAGTAAATAAGAGAAGTTTGATAGAGAGTAAATGAGAGGAGTGCGATAGATAGAGAGTAAATAAGGGGAGTTTTATAGTAAATAAGAGGAATTTGATAGAGAGTAAATAAGAGGGGTGAGGTAGATAGCGAGTAAATAAGAGGAGTGAGTTAGATAGAGAGTAAATAAGATAGAGAATAAATAAGAGGAGTGAGGTAGATGTGAGTAAATAAGAGGGGTGAATAGATAAGATTAAATAAGAGGGGTGAGGTAGATAGAGAGTAAATAAGAGGGAGTGAGGTAGATAGAGAGTAAATAAGAGGAGATAGATGAGAGTAAATAAGAGGGGTGAGGTAGATAGAGAGTAAATAAGAGGGGTGAGGTAGATAGAGAGTAAATAAGAGGAGTGAGGTAGATAGAGAGTAAATAAGAGGGGTGAGGTAGATAGAGAGTAAATAAGAGGAGTGAGTTAGA
This sequence comes from Acanthosepion pharaonis, assembly GCA_903632075.3. NCBI lineage: Eukaryota > Metazoa > Mollusca > Cephalopoda > Sepiida > Sepiidae > Acanthosepion > Acanthosepion pharaonis. Next base: position 890,962 of record CAHIKZ030000780.1, on the reverse strand, counting down.
TAGAGAGTAAATAAGAGGGGTGAGGTAGATAGAGAGTAAATAAGAGGGGGAGGTAGATAGATAAATAAGAGTAAATAAGAGGTAAGAGGTTGAGGTATAGAGAGTAAATAAGAGGGATGAGGTAGATAGAGAGTAAATAAGAGGGAGGTAGATAGAGAGTAAATAAGAGGAGTGAGTTAGATAGAGAGTAAATAAGAGGGGTGAGGTAGATAGAGAGTAAATAAGAGGAGTGAGGTAGATAGAGAGTAAATAAGAGGGGTGAGATAGATAGAGAGTAAATAAGAGGGGTGAGGTAGATAGAGAGTAAATAAGAGGGGTGAGGTAGATAGAGAGTAAATAAGAGGGGTGAGGTAGATAGAGAGTAAATAAGAGGGTGAGGTAGATAGAGAGTAAATAAGAATAATAGAGAGTGAATAAGAGGGTAGATAGATAGATTAAATAAGAGGGGTGAGGTAGATAGGTAAGATAGATAGAGATTAAATAAGATAAGAGGGTGAGGTAGATAGAGAGTAAATAAGAGGGTGAGGTAGATAAGAGAGAGGAGGTAAATAAGAGGGTAAGATAGATAGAGAGTAAATAAGAGGGGTAGATAGAGAGTAAATAAGATAGATGAGAGTAAATAAGAGGAGTGAGGTAGATAGAGAGTAAATAAATAAGAGGTGAGGTAGATAGAGAGTAAATAAGAGGGGTGAGGTAGATAGATGAGGAGTGAGGTAGATAAATAAGAGGGGTGAGGTAGATAGAGAGTAAATAAGAGGAGTGAGGTAGATAAGAAATAAGAGGGGTGAGATAGATAGAGGTAAATAAGAGGGAGAGAGTAAGATAGAGAGAAATAAGATAGATAGATAGAGTAAATAAGAGGGTGATAGGTAAATAGATAGAGAGTAAATAAGAGGGTGAGGTAGATAGAAAGTAAATAAGAGGAGGAGGTAGATAGGTAAATAAGAGAGTTAGATAAAATA
>CAHIKZ030000780.1:842500-887500 GCA_903632075.3 Acanthosepion pharaonis | reverse complement strand
GTTGCTACATGCCTTACTTCTTGCCTATCTCACACTTTTCTAAGCTCTATACTAAACATTAAATCTGTTACTAAAAAAAACTAAACAAAATGAACACAAAACGATCAGCTTAAAAAAAAGGACTCGTAACTGGAAAAACCGAATGAAAAAAGAATGTTAACAACAAATACTTGTTCATGCCCAACACATTTCTGCGGAATCAGAATCAACGTTGAGTTTAATCAAGCGAATGAGCCAATTGCCGTAAAGTGCCATGCAGATTTAAATTTTTCCCACTTGTGTCGAATGCAGCTATCGATTTTTTTTTTGCATGCTAGCATGCTAGTTAACATTCGTGTCAGTCAGTTGTTAGCTCTCACGCTGCCCAATAGAATCTTCCTGTCTATTCGTGGCAGCCAGCTATAGGGTCTCACTCTGCCCAGTACAAAATGGCCACAAACTGCATAAAAACTGCCGTAGAAGCATGAAAAATTCGATTATTTCCACTATCGATGGAAGTTGCGAAATGCAACGTCGGTCTTGGCCTTCCCGCTAACATTGATCATGTGCATGTAAATTTTGGTGCAAATCCGTCGAAAATTGCGGCTGTGCAATCGTTACACACACACACACACACACACACACACACACACACACACACACACACACATCCTGCCTTTTATAGATAGCGATTAAAAGTATTAGTTCTGTTTCATATTAAAGCGAATTTTGCAATAACTTATTTTTAAATCTACTGAGTTTTAAATACCCATATAAATTCATAATTTCCTGTTTCCAAGGATACAGAGAAATTCAATCATTCAGACAGGGACGGTAGCGTGTTCATTTTTATTAACTATTGTTGTATCAATTATGAATTACGTTCGATTAACTTAAGGGGGGGTAGTGCTGTATTTTTCAACGAATTCTGAAATCCGTTAAACGCACGGATGTCGTCTATTGTTTTTTATTGTTTTTTTTTTAACGCAAAAAGTTTTTTGGCATTTTTTTCGTACTTGTATCTTTAAAGATTCTATCTAGAGGTGTTTGGGTTAGAATATGTTTTATTCAACTACAATTTTAAAATATTTTTACTCTCAATTACTAACAGACTATATTTCTTTTTTAAAACAAGTAGATGTAATAGAATTACTTAAATTATTTAAAATTATTGTTTCATATCAAATATATGTATATTATCAGCTTCCATTTTTTTTTTTAAATATTATTTAAGGAAAATCTTTGACAATGACGGCAATGAATAGTTGTTTCATATCTTTGATTCAGTAAATTTTTATTTTTTATAAAAAAAATAAAAATAAAAATAAAACAGACGACATGCGTTTAACGAATGTCAGAATTCGTTGAAAAATATACCCCTACCCTCCCTAAACTTAGCCTCTTTTTCGAACGTAACTCATAATTGATACAACAATAGTTAATAAAAATGAACACGCTACCGTCCTTGTCTGAATGATTGGATTTCTCTGTATCTTTGCAAACAGGAAATTATGAATTTATATGTGTGTTTAAAACTCAGTAAATTTAAAAATAAGTTATTCCAAAATTCGCTTGAAGATGAAGCAGAACTAATGCTTTTAATTTAATTATATAATTAAATTTGAATTATTTAGTTTCGGTTTTTGAAACATGGTTATTACTGTGTAGCGAAAAACATATTTTAAATCAGTTAATTTATAATGTTTATGCTCTGTAAATTTACATTGAGCAGTGTTTTGTAAAAATAAAAATAAAAAATATCAATAAGAACACCAGATTATATATCTCACTGTACTTTCTTTATATATATATATATATATATATATATAATGAAATGGACAAAGTCAGAGAATCATATAAGACATGTTTTATGTTTATACGTTCTTTTTATAGATACAGATATTTATAATAAAATAAATATTATAAACAGAGCATTTATTTAATATTTGTATCTATAAAAATAACGTATAAACATAAAAAATGTATATATATATATATATATATATATATATATATATATATATATATATATATATATATATATATGTGTGTGTGTGTGTGTGTATGTGTGTGTGTGTGTGTATGTTTAAAAATAAAACCAAAATGCTAAAGAAGTTCAGGTTATTAACCTAACTGTTCTATATATTTGCAGAAACAAACACTCTAACATATATATATATATATATATATATATATATATATATATATATATATATATATATATATATATATATATATATATATATATCAAGCGAGAGATAGGGAAATGTAAAGAGAATGAATGATATTGATGGTAAGCGCTAGTGCCACATGAATCATTGTATAAAATATTAGAATGTAATAATTCAAGCAATACATCAAGATTGAGAGTTGTATCGGCATTTTGCTAAAAAAAAAAAAATTAATCTCTTGCTTATCGACGTCTGACGCTGTTATGAAGAAGCAAAAGGGACGTTAATAATCAAAACCGACTTACCAAAGAGAGAACATTTTCACATACACCAAGTAAAACAAACGATTTCAGCAAAGAAGCATATATTTACAAGTGTTTTATACAACGTCAGAGATTTGTGTGCTCTCATAACACAGGGCTGTAAGTAAATAAGAATGAAAGTAGGAAATATGAATTCCGGGAGGTGCGTACGGAGATATATGCTGTTTATATGAAGAGGTAATTAAAACGCTCTTTGGTTTTCAGAGGAAAAAAAAGTAGATTTCGAATCTGAGAGATCTATTTTTATATTATTCTCTTTTGAGATTATTTAATTTAACTCAAATTAAGTCAAATGAATATGTTCTACAGGATACGACGTAATTCTTGTCACCCCTACGTAAATTAAATTTCTATTTTAACGGTCTGTGGGGTATTATCAAGGGTAGACTTTAACATCAACGATACCAGAATACATATCAATTGAAGGACGCCGTTCGGAGAGCCTTTGCAACAATCAACAAAGCAGAGCTTCATAAAATGTCACACAGAACATGGCGCCGCATCATTTTGTTCCACGAAAATGGCGGTGTTAATAAAATACTTCTTGGTGTTTGAAAGCATCAATGAAAGTACATGTGCTTTGTATTACTGTATTACTTGTTCTTCTGTTGTTCTCATTACTTTTGATAGCGGGTGACAAGACGTTCAGACTACCCTGTAAAGATATCTGGTGTTAACCCGCAGGACAGTAACTCTTCGTTACTTCACTGTCGAAACTTTATAACCGGCCTGAAAGCAGAACGATTACATTGAATCAATTGTTTATTCGGCTGTTAGAAAACTTAGCTGTGTTGTGTTGGGAAATTTTATCTCGACAGAATCTGTCTCGCACTTTTATAAGACTACCATTCGTCTGTGTATCGAATATTGCTCCCTCTTCTTCTGCTATGTATCTAGAGATTCCCGAGAGAATCCGAATAAGAATCTGCAGTGTTATCGGTCCTGACCTGGCACCTTTGCCTCATTACTTCTCCCACCGCTGTAATGTAGCTTCCAGGTGATTCTTCTATAAATATTTTCGTGGTAATTCCTCTGACGAGCACTGGTGCATCGACTTCATGAATTTAAGCTTATTACTTGATAGGAATCTAATGTTGATGTGGAAATAGCTAACTGTAACCGTGAGTTCTATTCTAATGCTTTCTTCTTTTGCACTTCACATCTGTGGAACACATCTTCTTACTTTCTTGTCAATTATGATCTTCAAAATTTTAACTGCAAGTTTTAAATAATGATTCAGCATAGTATTATTTTAGTGGGAATGGTATCTCTGCTCGGATTTCCTGAGGTTGAACTTTGCGGTCAGATGAAAGACAAAAAAAAAAGGATGTCTATTTTGAACGAGCGTGAGAACGATATATAGAGAAAGGATTTTCGATGAATTGTTTCTTAATCGTCGAACAATGTAGACGTGTTTCCTTTTGTGTCTGGTTCTGCTCCCCAGTGGAGTGAGGGAGCGACCCCACTGGATAGTTGAAAACACGTCGACATGGTTAATAAATAATTTAAAATTTCACGTGATGATGTCATTCGTTTCTGAACTCAAAACAACTAGCGATCACCGGCCGAGAAGGAAGGCAACTATATTAACGAGTCGACGCCGTCGCCCAAGATCCTCCCACACACCAGCAAGAAAGAGAAAGCCCTACACAAGATCAACCGTAATTTTCTGTTTTTTTTTTTAATCCAGTTATTTAAACTGCCCTTTTTTCTCATTAAATTTACTTAATTTCTTTTACGCGCGTGAAATGTGTGAGTATCTGTGTGCGTGTGTTTTCTATCCATATGTCGGTAACTCGCTAAAATATGTACAAGTGCTTCATTATCCTTATACAGACGATATCCTTTATTTACCATATTCCACTTCCTTTTCGCGCAGCTTACCTCTTTCTAATGTTTACTCAGAATTTCGTATTTTGCCTGCGCTTATGTCCTTAGCCCATGTTCTAAATAGCCTACGTTTCTGTTTACATTCACAATACTCGCTTCTGAAATAATTTCTTGTTTGTTAATCATTTTTTTTTTATTATTAGCCTTTAATTTCCATTAACACTTTTTTTTGTGGTATCATTAATACAATATGATTTTGTCAATGACTTCAATGTTATTCTAAATTTTTCCATGATTTACTATCAATTTCACTCAATAAGTTTGAAAATTCTACCACTTTTTAGGTTATATAATTGTTATGACACATGAAAATTTACTTTATACCGAGTATTGTATTTGATATTGCATATATTTACTTACAATATGAAAATCAAAACAAAACTTGTCTAATTATAATTTTAGAAACGCATATTGATGGACAATTCATAAAGGTGATGGCTTCTATTTTCTGTCTCTCCACTTATCTATTTCTGTCACTCTACTTAAATATCTATTTTCTGAAAACCCAAAAAAAAAAAATTTAGGAACTGGAGACAATTTTTTAAACAATGTGAAACAAGGAACATTCATTTTGGCTTTGATTGACTTTTGCTGATATGAACAAAATCTGACAAAAATTTTGAAAGTTCGGCAAGTAGATATAATTTTCCTATATTTCTAGTACATTTTCGTTTTCAGCAAAGAGTTTAAACATTGGTCAATGGAAAAGGATTGTTTTACTTAAACTTACTGTGCAGCGTGGGTAGCAGAAGGGATATTTCGAAGTAATGACAGAGAAAAAGAAAGAGTTGGAGAAAATGGGAATTGAATAAAGCCAATCTGTTGTGAGCACACATGTGTTGAGGCTAGCAGTGCGCATCCATTACCGAGAATTGAAAAACCGGACCTTTACGATATCAGACAAACGTCATACCATACTGTACCAACGGGTCTCGGTGACGAAGAGGTATCGAATTAGACTCGATCACATATTCCTTGATGGAACACATCCATGGATGCGAATTATTTAATTCTGATTATCCGAAATCCTCCTAATTTCTATCTCTCTCTCTCTCACACACACACACACACACACACACACACACACACACACACACACACACACACATATATATATATATATATATATATATATATATATATATATATATATATATATTAGAGGAGTAATGGATAGCGGCTCGGATTGAAGAATCCGAGAGCCAAGTTCGAATTCAAGTCGAATCCAATACATGCACATTAATGCTAATACCCTTGGGAAAGGTATGAATCCTTTTCTTCTCCCCACCCCCAGCTATGGGTGAATAACAGGACAGACCGGGTTCTATAGCCTTGGATGACAACTGGTCTATCGCAGAAAGAAATGGCGGCTTATTGCGGGAAAATCTGTGTCGTCAGGCAGGTATCGAAAATGCATGATCGACTAAACGTGTATCAACATGGCACGTAACAGACTATTTAAAAAAAAAAACGAATTCTACCTCCATTTTTAATTGCACAAACATAGATTTTCTCTTGTCATTTAATAATTGATAGTTATTTAGCATTTTCGAACAAAAGATATAAAATATTGACATTTCTTTTTAAAAATTATTAAGGAACATGTGTTTTTTTTTTTTTTAACGGGCTTTTAACGGATATATGCAAATTTCAAACGGATACACGCAAATTTTAAACGAATATATATATATATATATATATATATATATATATATATATATATATATATATATATATATATATATATATTATATGCGTGTGTTTTGTGGAAGATCTTGATAACAGAACTCTAACATAATGAGAGATTACATCTTCCATTATGCCTCCATACTCAACTAAATTGTAAAAATATATACACATGCTTTTCGCATTTGTTGAGTTTGTTACTCGGTAACGTTAACCGTTTTGTTTCACTCGACCAAATATGAAGAAACGATGATGGAATGCGACAAATATGTCTTACAAGGAATAATAAAACACGTGTTTTTTTTGTTTTGTTTTTTTTTTACCAGACGGCAGAAAAGCTATAAATCGGGAACTTTCGTCGATATAGTAATGGAAGAAAACGTCTTTTGATTGGATATTTATTGACAGAAGAATCACAGTTCCTTAGTCGAAGATCTATGCCTTATTTTTTTTCTTATGTAGACATATTCATATGCGCCTGCGCATAATGCATAATAACCGCCATCTGTTTGCTTTCTGTCTGGGTTTTCGGAGAATATGCTTTTTACTCTGGCGACAACAAATTAAATGATATTTCGATTGACAATCTTCAATTTTTCTTTGGTATTAGAGTGCAGTTTCCGTATATGTAGGATGTCTTAGTTTCAAATGTACCAGCAGAAATTGGAAAACAATTCAGTCAATTGACACTGACATATTTTTTGTCAATATTCATTTGCACATATATTAAAAATTTCTAGTTGGCAGTTCTATCTTTTCTTTGTACACGTGTCTAAATATAATCTTTCGTAATGGCCAGGCTTGGAACGCGACCATACCATCACGATGGAAAATAAATTAATTAAAAACTCTATAAGAAATTCCAACAGTAGATTTAATTTTGTCCTCAATTTTCTTGTCTTCGATCTGAAGAAGCACAAAATGGGCGAAATGCATTATCGGATATTTTTTCGAGACATCATATTTTCATGTACCTTTTATCCAACTGTCATATATATATATATATATATATATATATATATATATATATATATATATATATATATACATACATATATACTATACTTACTTGCATTATATACATTATTCGGCGTTATCTCCATTTTCAATGGCAAATTCATAACGTTTCGGCCGTTGTGCCCTACGTTCAATACCAGTCCACAGCAGTGGTGAACCAATGCTTAGAGATTTGAGTTAAATTGCCGAGACAGCAGGCAGAGGTCATGCAACGTGGAACTAGAACACTCTAACCCGGTGGATGAAATAAAGAGTTCGGTACGAAAATGCAATCAAATGAAGAAGGCCGGCGCGAGCAACGCCCGGAACGTTGTTAATATGACAATGAAGATAAGGATAATATTCTAAATAATGCAAGTATTATATATATATATATATATATATATATATATATATAGTCGACTCTCCCGTCGATTTCGACGTATGAGGGCCAAGCAGATCAGTTTCCAGGAAACCGACAGCCCGACACCGGCACATGAGATTTGATTATAGGGGTGAAGGTTTTGTGCAGGACCATCCACACTTTTTGAAGGGCCGAATACAGAACCCTGGTGCCCTAAGTGCCACAAGGTTCCCTAAACAACCCTCCGCAGGCACGGTGGAGTAATGGATAGCTGCTTGGATTGCGGAATCGCAGAGCTGATTTCAAAATTCCAGTCGAATCCATTACATTCACTTACGTGCAATTACCCTTGGTGTTCCCAAGCGGTCCCCCATTTAAGTACTGACCTGGCTCTACGATGCTTAACTTCGGTGATCGAACGAGAACCGGTGTTTTCAGCGTGATTTGACCGTAAGCACCTGGTACTGTAAGCTACCAAAGTCCAACCCTTACCTCACAGTCGGTGGAGGGGTGTAAAACGGTAGTGTCAGAGCTATGCCGTCCGGAACTTCGTTCCTGGTAGGGCCACCCAAGGCGGACAGTTCTGACACACTCGCCGGCTAACAAGGGCTCTGGTGAAAATCCAAGGAGCGTCTGCATCGGCAACCGGCGGCTTCTGGTCGTTCCTGTCTCTGCGTCTGTGGGAACCCTGCGGCAAGCAAGAACGTTATCCGAGTAGGCCTGGGTACCCTACTTCTGTAGTTTATCCCAAGAATCTTCTTCTCACAACAGGAAGAAGCCGGCTCAATCCGCCCAGGGTGAATGCCGCATCACACACAATATCCCTTGGGAAATGTATGAATTCTCTTCTTTTCCCTCCGGCTGTGGGTAAAATAGCAGGACACACTGGGTTCTATAGCCTTGGATGGCAACTGGTCTAGGAGAAGGACAACTCTCAATTCATATATATATGTGTGTGTGTGTGTGTTTTTATTTCTTATTACTGTCAAATTTAGATTTAGTGGGTACTCATGTTTGAGTTGCTACCCCTGTTTGTTTTTTTTATTCTTAAACAGTGAAATTAATAACAATCAGCGTAGATTGGGAAGTTCTACTAAAGGCAATATATATTTCCGATGCTGTATCTCTTATTTATTCTTTTTTTTTTTTTTATCATCTGGAAAATCAATTTTTTCCCCGCAAATGTGCCGCTGTCAGTCTCACCCCCAAAACCTGTCTGACATAGCAAGTTCTGAATTACGTATTTAATGAAATCACATCTCTCGTTGGAACTACTATATTGACATATTATCCATTTTATGCTTTTAAAATACGCGATAATCCGAGACATAATGTTCACTTAGGCCTTTAGAAAAGAACTGGAATTATAAACGTAAATCATCTGCAAAGCTGGTATTAGCTTTTCTTGTCTGTTTTCCTGCCACTCAGAGACTATTAATGTTATTATTTTCTACAGTACCATAGCTTTACTTTGATTAGTCGCAGTAGGAAGCGAGCTAATTGTATCCAATGTCCAGCACTCCAATATTATTCCATTTGTCTTTCAATCCTCAGAATGTGAATTGCTTTCCGAATAATAAGCAAGTCTTTCCTTGTGGCCTCCGAATAAGAGTTCTTTAATAGCCAGTACTAGATTTTCGTTAAGTGCACGAATGCCTCGGTTTCAAGAGGGTGTTCAGATTTAAAGAGAAGGCCATTAGTGATTTTATTGTGAATGTGGGATTTCAGTATAGGATGACATGAAGCGAAACCTATACGCTTAGGAGATCAATGTCGAAAAATGAAGGTTGAAGAAAAGCGAAGTTTTTACTGCAAGATAGTAATCGGTTATCTGCCTTGGTTTTCTGAATGTTTGCTGTTGGCGTTGCGTCAATATCAGAAATAGCTTTTGAAACAAACGAAAACAGACGGAAAATATGCAAGCATAACAATAAAAAAAAATGGAGGAAAGAGAAAGTAATATCGTCTGTTTTTTTTTCTCGCTCTCGGTGTTTCGTGTTCCTTCTAGATGTAGGTGAAAGTAGCTCTTCACAACTTTCTCCGTTTTCTTGCTCTCAACAGCTTTCTAGTTTTTATGACCCCCTCTTTATGTTCATAATATTTGTTCTTTCATCGTTTTACCCAAAGTTACCAAATACCTTACGCCTTGTTTTTTTTTTCTTTTTTGCCATCGAATTTGCCCTGTGAATATTATGCTTTTTGCCTTGACTACTTTCTATATTAAGCACGCTAAAAAGTAAGCTATCTTTTTCTGAATTTTATTATGATTTCCTTATCAGTTGTTCATTGTCCTTATCATAAATTATGACATAGGTATAAATGAATTTTCACCTTATTAGGACGATTTTTGTTTTATTTGTACATTATCCTTAAGTAAATCATTAAATTTGTATAAAAGAATTCTTGTTTAGTTGATATCACCTTTACATCGCTAAAAAGCTAGATTGACATAACTGCTTTATTTATCTACATCAGTGGTTGTCAACCTTTTTGCTGTAGCGGAACCGCAAGGAAACATTCCAGTGGCTCAAGGAACCCCTGCAATAAATTAATTGTCTTATGCAAAAAAAACTTTCAATTATTAAAATAAAATAAAAATACTCATCTTCAGATTTATTTACAAAAAAATACAAAGACAAACTGTAAAAATATTGTATACGATCATATGCAATTTTAATCTGGCTTCTACGGTTTTTACACATGTATTAAAAAAACTTCAGTTTAAATGGATTACATTTATTTTCATTAAAAATTCAATGAGAAACTTGAGCCTGGTGTTTCTTGAACAAATCTTTAATATTGGGTCCTGTTTTCAGTCACACACAAAGTTCATCTTCCACAGACAGCAATTTTGCTCGCTTCTTGTGCTTTATGATTGTCAGAGCTTAAAATCCAAATTCACACAAGGAGGATGTTGAAAACTGCATAAGAAGGCGGAGTGCTTTCTGGGTAATTGCAGGATATTCCTTTTTAACCAGCAACCAGAATACATCCAGGCTAAACTCAGAATGCTTCAATTTTAATGTTCTGTCAAATGAAACACTGGCAAGTTCTTTTTCTTCTGTTAATATAAACTGTTCTTCAGATGGCTCAAATTCCACAAATGGGCTTCTAAGCCAGTCATACTGGTTGACAGATATCGATGGAAAATATTTATCAAGATTTATTGACAAAGTGTCCAAACACACACATCTGCACAGGAGAATTAAAAATTACTGTCAACCATAGTACTTGTGTAACTTCTTGCGGAACCCCTGGGCTTCACTGGCGGAACGCTAGGGTTCCACGGAACCCTGGTTGAAAACCACTGATCTACATGATTTCTTCGTTTTTTAGTTAATTTTCAAGTGTTTTGATTGTGCCATTTTTATGGTTCTCTTTCTTACCCACCCCCACTCCGAGGAACTTAAGATAATATGATGCATCTTGAGCTTTACCTGGAGCCGTCATTTTGCTTTCGAATTCTGAAAACTGCCACATGTTAGATAGCTTGTGTTTCCATCAACGAGGAAACTATCTGCTTAATCTCGAGGTAGGATTCAGATCATAATATTTTTTTTAAATTAAGAGATATTTTTTAAAAAAATTACCCCCAGTCAAGAAATTATATTACTTTATCGGCTAAAATGTATGCTCTTTTATGTATAACTAGCAGCTTGGCCCGGCATTGCACGTGCTTGATTCAAAAATCGCACGACTCATACAGCAATCGCTATCACTTGACTTAAAATATTTTTGCCCTTCCTTGCCTTTCAAGGAGTGCCCTTTGCCGTGCTGATGTTGCTACATGCCTTACTTCTTGCCTGTCTCACACTGCGAATTTTTTCTAAGCTCTATACTAAACATTAAATCTGTTACGAAAAAAGAACTAAACAAAATGAACACAAAACAATCAGCTTTAAAAAAGGACTCGTAACTGGAAAAACCGAATGAGAAAAAAATGTTAACAACAAATACTTTTTCACACCCAAACCAGTTCTGCGGAATCAGAATCAACGTTGAGTTTAAGCAAGCGAATGAGCCAATTGGAATAAAGTGTCATGCAGATTTAAACTTTTCCCACTTGGGACGAATGCAGCTATCGAATTTTTTGCATGCTAGTTAACATTCGTGTCAGTCAGCTGCTGGATCTCACGTTGGCCAATAGAATCTTCCTGCCTATTCGTGGCAGCCATCTATAGGCTCTCACTCTGGCCAGTAGAAAACGGCCGCAACCTACATGAAAACTGCCGTAGAAGCATGAAGAAATCGATAATTTCCACTATCGATGGCAGTTGGGAAATGCAACGTCGGTCTTGGCCTTCCCACTAACTTGGAGCATGTGCATCTAAAGTTTGGTGCAAATCCGTCAAAAATTGCAGCCGTGCATTCGTTACACACACACACACACACACACACACACACACGCACGCACGCACGCACGCACATCCTGCCTTTTATAAATAGAGATTAATTAATTGGAAATTTCTCATTAGTCGAATTGTCAAGGTTAATCTCAATATTCAGCGGTAGAACCACATCTCGGTGACTCAAGCAATTTTTTTAAAATTTTTTTTTTATTTCTGATGTCTATTTACATTACTATATAGGAGTATAAATATTTCATCCTAACATATCACAGTTTTCTTTACATCTAATATTACCTTGCCACACAGCGAATAACGCATGTTTTGGTTGGTTCTTAATCTGGTTGCCTAACGAAGTAGCCGCCTTTGTAAATAAAAAAATCTTGACTTATTCAGGACACTTTTTCTTTCCAGATAATTTTTCTTTCAATATATTATTACTCATGAGCCCGATAAAAATGATTGCAATGAAACAATGTCGAGTAATCTTAATGTATGAATACAAACTGGTGTAAAGAACCATTTTTGCGTAGAATCATTATATGCGATGAAAAATGGAAACTCTTTGACAACAGTAAAAGAATAGGCTAGTGATTAAATGCAAGCGAATCAACAAAACAATACCCGAAACCTCCACCGCACCTTAAAATGTTACTGTATGGTGGTCTTTCAAAGGGGTTATTCCTTATTTATTCTTGCCTGGAGGGAAAACAATAACAACAGCCTTGTATGGTTGAAAACTTGAGTGTATGCAAAATTTGAAAAAGAAACATCCTAGATTTGTGAATACGGTTGACGCAGTTTTGATCCACGACAACTCACGGTCGCATGCTTCTCAATCAACTGTCCAAAAGCTGTCTAGCCTGGATTAGGAAATTTTACCTCATCCTTCATATTCACGTGATACCTCTCCCACTAATTATCACTTATTTACACATTTTGAGCTTTGCATACGCAATAGAACATTCTCCAATAAAGAAGAGGTAATCGAAGGATTTTAACTATCATATCAAACGATGAGAATTATTTAAAAGATGGGATCAAGAATTTAGAGGTACGTTGGAGAACATTCATTCATCAACATGGTACATATTTCAACTAAATAAATTAGTTATTTAACATTCCAGAAGCTTTTATTCTTTTCCTATAAATTGACTCATTTCTTGTGCGACAACGTAATATTATTTTATGTTCCTGTGTAGTTTAATCTTTTCATAAAATATATGTCTCCTTATTCCTATAAGTCTTTCAATATCTATATGACATGTCTGTTCTACACAACAGTGCAGTAGATTGGTAGACTTGTTTAATTCTGACCTATTCGGTGAGTATCTCCCACCCTGGCCTGTCCTCATTGCTAACCAACATGAATTCTGCCTTCTTCCAATTAATAGACAGTCCTTTCTTTCTTCTATCCTCAACGAACTTCTTCATTACTCCTTTCAACCTATTTCTGAATTGACCACCAACAAATTGTCATATGTGCCGTGTACGTTTTTAATGTCCGTCTTGAGTCATATATCATGGCCGTTTAGGACGTGGTTGAAAAATGACGCTGCAAATGTCGCTATCTGTGTTATCGTTAATTAATTCTCACCCTTCTTTTACTTATCCTGTCTTTGTTCTAGTAACCATTCGCCGCACAAACCCGTCAAGTAGTTTATACTCAGTTTCTCCTTTCTCATGGTTACAATATGAATTGTGCGTATTAAATTCTCCAAGTGTTGTGGTACGATCCACCTAATTTACATAGTGGAGTACCGACCGATATAAATATGAGTTGGTACCGGAAGACGAGGAAGAAGTAAGAAGAGATCGAATCGAGAGACTGCCCGACTGCGATTAAGTCACCCATTCTGCAGGAACCATCTTCCCAAGAATATACCAAAACTAACTGTAAATATTGTGTACCTTTTCCTTGTTTCAATACATTTTGTTTACGTACATTTTGTGTTGTATTATTATTATTCCATGCTTATCCAAGCCTCAACACCAAGTTTACTTTCCTAATAATGCATTCCAGAAATTTCAACAATAGGAAAACATACACTCTCAGACTATAAAATAAAAATGTTTACCTTTACAGAACCGAATAACACAAAACAAAACATTATATACTCTTCGAGTTACATGTGCACTCCGTTTTAACTGTTGCTGTTGTTAAAAGTCCTCAAGTGATATGGTTTCTGATATTTGGTACAGGTTTTTGTTTGTGGTTATGTAGGGCCAGTCAAAAGGTTTCGAAGAATGATGGTCCTCGCTCAAACCTACAGGCTACATTCGCTGGACGAAAGTTTTAACTATTTCTGTCAGAAAGTGATTGTATACAGCTGAGAGTTTGGATATTTCTGAGCGTGTATTGCACTGTGCATTACATAATCGGATAAAATGAGTTTTTTTTTACACGATCACAGCGAAAGGATTATTGTTCAAATGTTTAAAAAATTTTTTTAGGTTCGACACATTGTGAATGAAACATTAAACAATTTAACTACTGGTTATAAAGAATAGATTTATCACGAGAATACGAACAAGGAAAAAGAAGAATAAAGTGAAGTAAATCCAAAACTCACTTCTCAATCTCAGCGTAAACGGAAACTAATTAGGAAAAGATTCCCCGGAGATTTTGGGATTACAAAAAAAGGCTAAAAAAAAAATCTTCATTTCAAGTTACAGGAATCAACAGTGTGCATTGCCTTAGTAGACAACAGGCCATTTTGAATGCTGCTTAATCTTTTACTGAGCTATGAAGCCAACGAAAGTCCAGCTCTGTTTATGTTCTAATGCAAAAATGAAACGACTATGGGGTCTGCATGTCTAAATGTGACGTTCAGCTTATAACTTCTATCGACCTCTTCAATATTCTTATTCTATTCAGCGGTTCCATCTAGTCGAAAGTATCCTTAAAATCCTAAAAAGATTCCTTGAATGGAAACTGAAATTGATCTTTAATTATGTAATTTACCAGAAATTGGGCATAAGATTATATAAATAAGAATACCCAATGTCGCTGAAATAATCATACTATGAATTTATATGATTACAAGATACTGTGAGGTCGATTCATATATATATATATTAAGAAATGGACAAGGTCCGACAATTTATTTATTAAAGACATTTTTATGTTTAACGTTGTTATTTATAGATAAAGTATTTAAGCAAATGCTCTGTTTATGATAAACAGTATTAAATAAAATTTACCGGCCTGAATGTCCGAGAAATTTTCATAGAAAATATTCGTCCTTTGACAGGATTCGAACCTGCATCCTTTACGGAACCGTCATTTACGCTGACGTGCCTAACCTCTGGGCCACAAAGACAAGGTCGAATTTGCTGCTTATAAACTTCAATCTTCCATGAATCTCGTACATTAATAACTGCTCTGGCGTATTTATTTATTAAAGACATTTTTATGTTTAACGTTGTTATTTATAGATACAAGTATTTAAGCAAATGCTCTGTTTATGATAAACAGTATTAATAAATAAATTGTCGGACCTTGTCCATTTCTTAATATATGACGTCATTTGTTTACATTTGATACGCCAGAGCAGTTATGAATGTACGAGATTCATGGAAGATTGTAGTTTATAAGCAGTAAATTCGACCTTGTCTACCGAAAGGTTCTTTGTGGCCCAGAGGTTAGGCACGTCAGCGTAAATGACGGTTCCGTATAGGATGCAGGTTCGAATACTGTCAAAGGACGAATATTTTCTATGAAAATTTCTTGGACATTCAGGCCGGTAAATGTTATTTAATACTGTTTATCATAAACAGAGAATTTGCTTAAATACTTGTATCTATAAATAACAACGTTAAACATAAAAATGTCTTTAATAAATATATATATATATCAAATGTGTATAAATATATGAGATTCACTGAATACTATATATATTTATCTTTATACTGATCCTTTCCAGTTCCCTAATCAGTTTCTTTATCTTAAGATGAAATTCATCAAGGAAGGCGCCGTAGTTTTTTCTAGATGTCTAAACATGTTTGAATGAACATATGCTGCTTACATATATATATATATATATATATATATATATATATATATATATATATCATACACTTCAAAAGTTTGAAGAGAACCCCAGAATTAGCGTCGGTTAAACTTGGCAAGAGAGTGAAAAACAAATTGAAAAGGAACTCTTAGAGGTCATTCAAAAAGAATAGAATCAATTATCCAACTTACACTTGGAGAAACCTTTGTAACGAAAACCAAAAGTTTGTGCTGCAGGATTTGAGGCTAAATATGTGAGCAAAATTTAATCTTAATTTTTTTTTTGTCTAATCAATTTCTAATAACAATCATGTATCACCTTTTTTACACATTTTTAATGATTTTCTCTTATTTAAAGTGTAAAACTATTACGTTTCAGGGTTAATTTAAAAAAGAAACTACACGGGGTGAAGTAAGATTTTGTATCGTAGTGTAAATCTATATGTTTTTTTTATAAAACTTCAGTTGTATATCCTTATGCGTGCGTATTAACATGATGTGAAGATATGTTAAGTTGTATTTTTATCTGTTTTATAGATGAAATATATTATATGTCCTACGATATCTTGACATCATGTTAATACACACATAAGGATATTCACCTGAAATAGTATCAAAATCCAACAAATGATAATGACATCATACACTTTCACTATTTCTCTCTCTCTCTCTCTCTCTCTCTCTCTCTCTCTCTCTCTCATACACGCAGATACATACATGCATATACGCATACACACATACATATGCACATAAACACGCATACACATACATATGCACATACACAGATATATGCGTACACACATATATACACACACGTGCATACGCACACATACACACACACACACACACACACACACACACACACACACACACACACACACACATATATATATATATATATATATATATATATATTTGGATAGATGTGAGTTTGTGACTGAGTTTGTCTGACGATCGCTAAAGCGTGAAATTCAGGGTCACAAACTCACATCTATCCAACCAAATATGTTAGTTCTATCTCTGATATTGAGTACTTTCTAATAAGTACCGCACATATAATATATAGATAATTATACATATATATATATATTTATTTATATTTATATACACTTTTCACACACACACACACACATACCTATATATATATATATATATATATATAGAAAGGGCAAGAGATAGAGAGAGAGACGTGCTTATATTCCATTGATTATGTTGATTTTATGGATTATCAACCTTTTTTGCGGGTTATTTAGTGCCAGAAAATATTTTTAAGTTTGAAGAAATTTTGAAGATGATACTGATTTAGCTGCGGGAAGAAAAATGTCAATTCATACCCTTGCGCGTAAGTTAAAATGACGAACCCAAATAGAATTGAAACTTGCCTCTCTGATTTTCAATTTGGAGACATTATCCATTATCCATCACCTGCACATAGAAATTATTATAATATTCCCATACGGCCAACTCTTTAGGAACGGAACATGCTCGGTGTTGCTTAACTTCCTTAATCATACGAGAACTAATGTTTTAGCGTGATACGACCGTCCAATGATGCATTCGTTTTTTAGGTTTAGATTGTAACAATTTTTTTGCGGTTGGAGATAATTATTTAGTGATACATGTTTTACTAATTAACCCATAGCTGGGGTAGAAGAAGTGGATTCATACATTTCCCAATGGTATTTGCACGTAAGTGAATATAACGAATCCAACTTCAATTGTAAATCAGCTCACCGACTAACGATTCCGAGCCGTCATATATTACACCACCTGCACATCCAAGCTTACAGCTATATTACCAAGCGGTCACCCTTCTAGGCACTGACTAAGTGCTCGTTGCTTAACTTCAGTGATCGGACGGGAACCAGTCTTTCCACGTGATATGACCGTAAGCAACAACCGGTATAGATCATACTCTACGAAATATGCCCCAAATATACGCAACTATACACATATACAGAATGAAACATTTCGAAAACAACAATTACATTGCGCAGTTTAAAATAAATAAATCAATCTTAAGCAGACGCGGTTTTACTATTTTCTTTCCGTGTACAAGCGTTCAAAGTTCGGCAAAACAGCGCTACAAGCACACTTTTCAATTACATAGATACAATGAAAACTCTACATTAGTTCACGCCCACAAAAGTTACTGAGATATGTAAAGACGAGAGACAAGAAAGAAAGAGAGAGAAAGAAAAAGTGAAAAGAGAGCTACGTCGGCAGAGATGGCTACGAAAACTATCCTCAATAAATGTTTCCAGTAAACAGATATATCATTGGATACGCCCACTTACATGGAAATATCCGTAGCTTCGAATTGAAAACATTAGAGTCACGCAGGTACAGACTTTTAACAATCTGTGTGGATTCGTAATAGATCATAGAAAAATGTTACCCAAATCCGATGACGTATAGGCATGGCGAGAGATGAATCCAGAAATGCAATCGATTAAGACAGTTAAATTTCATTAGACACAAGAAAGAAATCTGAAACGCTATGCCATATCTATGCGGCTATATGGAAATAAGTTCTGGACAATTTCTTTAATGTCCTGGGTTTGACGATAAACTACAACTGGCAGCAGTGTTGGATGGTGTTGAGGAGCGTGGAACACACCTTTTAACTGCTGTTGTCCTCAGGTCCTCCCTGACAAGGGGCGATGACACCTGTTATGGTCCCAGCTAAGGGCAAAAAGGGAACGCTAAAACTGGGGTCAAAACATTACGAATGTGTAAAAATAGATTTTTATAATAAGCATTTCCCGAAATAGATTTTAATAGTAAAAAAAAAAAATTACTAAAAGTTCTGAAGGAAATTAAATTTCGACATTAAATGAGCCATGAATAGTTGAAATGCTGTTAAACAAACTAATCCAGACAAACAATTTCTTTAACGATGAATGTGAGACTCGAAGCGAAAAAAATGAGAATTCAACGGGTCGATTAAAGATGAGGAAGAGACAACTGAAATTATGTTACATATTAAGAGGAAAGTGGGGTTCGTCAATTTAACACCCACAAGACCTACTGAAATCTTAAAGAGCTGATGGAAACTTCGAATTAAAATCATATGAGTCTGTGTGAACAGTTGAAGTTCGGGTATAAACAGAGCTAGTTAAAAGTCAGACGTTAATTTGCCATTCAAAGGATAGGAAGCTGTGGAGAGTCATGATTGCCCAGTTGTCCGTTTAGGGCACTGTTTTAGCATGTGTATCGTCCTTACCTTATCTTTTTATTTATTTTATCTTTATATGATTTGTTTTTTTTATTATCATATTATATTTATAATATGTTTTTATTTTATCTCATGTTTTTATATTGCTTTTTGGTTTGCTTTATTGCATCTCGTTCTCTTTATTTAATACTGAATTCTCTAAAAAAATCAGACAAACGTTTGGTTGGCATGAGAGGCCAAAACATACACAAATCTTTAGGTTGCATGCCTACCATAAAGGTACATTAAACTTATGATCGTTTTGGAGCCTTTTTTTGATGTTTGACCCTCTACCCACCGATGCAGTTAGCGTATTCTTGACCCCCTGCCTACACGGCAAATTTACTTTAGTATATATTCTCCGGTTCTAAAGGTTTTAATTGAAACACATTTTAAGAGTTTGAGGCTCTGGCTTATGAGTTGTTTTGTTTTTGTGGCCGTAATTTGGTTGCTATATTTGCATAAACTCTGGCCCCGTTTATATATCGTTGTGGTTTTAAACATATCTTCTCGGAGTCAAAGTTGACTGGAATGCAAGAAGCTGGAAGACAGTTCCACAAGCGAGAAGTACGAGAGAAGAAAATCTTAACATAGAATTTGCGGTTACATCTAGACATTTCAAATGTAAAATCTGCCAATCTCGTTCTACGCTTAAATTCTTAAATTTAAATTAGCTTAAACTTGCTCTGGCATGCGACGATAATTGACAGAATAGATTCTGATTGAGTAAGCAGTTACCCAAATACATTTCCAGAAAATAATAGCTGTAAAAGATATTCACACACTGATAAAGGCCAACATGTATGTGGTGGGGGCGCTTTGGAATATTGGGTATTGGAATTACCCCCCTGCAATCCGGAAATATATTTTGGTTTTCAATATGGCAAAAAGGGTGATGAGCCATAAATAAAAACAAATCAATCAATCATTGATCGCGTTAAATTAAACAGTGTGAATAGCTGTCTCTTATGAGTGGGACCGCTTTTGAACACTGGTTACTATAAGCACCCCTGCTACAATCTGAAATAAGTTTCCGCTTTAAATAAGACAGAGAGGGTTGATAAGTCGTAAATGTGAGGATATTGAATAATAAATATTGATAATGTAATTTTCATGTTTATTTAAACATTATATCACAGATTTACTTATAGATCGATATCCACCCAATAATAATAATAATAATAATAATAATGATGAGGATAAGACAAGTGCAACATGGAGTTTCAAATGGATGCAGAAATACAATTAATGCACAATACACGGACTGAAGCAGCAAACATACATAAAAAAGAAAACAAAGACAAATGCAACCAACCAATCACATGCAGAAATAATGACAAGATAAACCGCTTCATGGCCAATACTCTACCCGTACCAAACAAGGTGATATAGACAAACCCCTTACCCATCAATGGCTACGTAGTGCAGGGTTAAAAGCTGAAACGGGAAGTTTTATCCTTGCTGTACAGGACCAGAGCTTGTTAACTAGAAATTATCAAGCACACATACTAAAATATTGTGTTAGCCCAAAATGCAGGTTCTGTGATAAATATCCAGAAACAATTGATCATCTGGTATGACGTTGCATGGTATTGGCATCCACTGAATATAAAACCTGGCATGACAGATTGGTCAATATCTGCATTGGAAAATATGTAACTTATACGAGAAGGAAACTGAAAGAAAATGGTATAAACACCACACAGACCCGGTTACGGAGATAGGAGCTGTTACAATTCTATGGGACTACACAATACACATATACAAAACAATCAAAACTAACTGCCCAGAGACCGCAAACAAAAAAAAGTGTCTCTTATTGATATGGCAGTCCCTGCAGACTGCAATGTATCTTTGAAGATCTTCAAAAAGCTATCAAAATACAAGGACCTTGAAATCGAAATCTCAAAAATGTGGCACATGGGAACATCAACAATCCCTGTTGTAGTTGGAGCCCTAGGATTGGTTGGAAAAGATTCCAGTAGACTAATTGAAGGGATTCCTGGAAGTCCATGACTTAAAGAAATACAAAATATTATTCTCACGACTACAGCCCACACCTTACGAATGTCTTCATCTATGTAAAATATGTGTGTTGTTATTTATTTTTACTTGGTCAGTGGAAAATGTCATGATGCTATTTCTAACCGTAGGCCTCTGGGCGGGACCCGAAACGAAATGTGAACACACCATAGAAAATGGAAAAAAAAAAAAAAATAATAATAATAATAATAATAATAATAATAATGAAAGTAATAATTACGTCAATAATATCGATAAAATAGACAATAATTACAAGCATTTAATCCATTTTGTGACGAGAAGAAACTTTTGGCAAGAGAGAACTAAATAGAAAAATACAGTCATATTAGTCAAAAAATTAATAGAAATCTAATCCTCTGACACCGATGAGCGGTGTATTCACGACAATTTGAAACCGGTCGTAAAATCGCTTAAATTTTTTTATAAATTCATTCATTATCTCTCTCTCTCTTTCTCCTTCTCTCTCTCTGCATATATATATATATATATATATATATATATATATATATATATATATATATATATATATATATATATATATATATAAATTAATTGATTTAAAATATGGTTATTTCGCTATAAATAAAAAGAAAGAACAGTAAGATATAAAATCCGGTGTTCTTATAGATATTTTTATTTTTACAAAATAGTGCTCAATGTAAATTTACAGAGCATTAATATTATAAATTAATTGATTTAAAAGCGAAAATAACCATATTTTAAATCAATTAATTTATAATATTAATGCTCTGTAAATTTACATTGAGCACTATTTTGTAAAATAAAAATATCTATAAGAACACCGGATTTTATATCTTACTGTTCTTTCTTTTTTATTTTTATATATATATATATATATATATATATATATATATATATATTTATGGGACTACACATACACATATACAGAACAATCAAAACTAACTGCCCAGAGACCGCAAAAAAAAAAAAAAAGAAGTGTCTCTTATTGATATGGCAGTCCCTGCAGACTGCAATGTATCTTTGAAGATCTTCAAAAAGCTATCAAAATACAAGGACCTTGATCTGTTGAGGCACGTTCCGTTGAATAGTTTAGACAAGTTGTGTCTGTTAATTTCAAAAGGATACATTTATATTCTCGGATGATCTTTCTTATGTCGGTATTAAAAGAAGAGAGAAAATTAGCGTGTTGATACATATTGTTTTATTCTGAGTACTTTCGGTATTAACACACACACACGCACACACACACATATATACACACACACACACACACACACACACACACACACACACACATATATATATATATATATATGTAATGAGAGCGATCTGTAAATTTCTCTGTGTGAAATGCCAATTACTATCTACTTAATTCTAACTCTTAAAATGCATATATATATATGTTTATTACATTATTCATTAATATATATATATATATATATATATATATATATATATAACTATGTGACTATATATCTAATGTATGCATCCATTCAACAGTACTCTTTTCATCAACAGTACTCTTTCCATCATATCAAATGTTATGTGCCCATCTTTTAAGAGCTGTCTGATTAAAAGGAAGGTGTTTTTCTCCTAAAAAAATAATAAAAAAAAAAACATGAATAGAAAAAATTCAAGCTGATTTAGAAATGATAAAAAGACTCATTCGGAACAGGCTGAACGGAACATCGGAAATTGTCTCTGTTTATCAGGCATTCATAAAAGCCTATCTTCAGTCAGGCTTAACAAACACTCCGTTCCACGTAAAAAATAGCCAAGGAGCTAGAACTTCCTCTCTGTCCTCATAAAACGGAAGCTGACGTCACTGAAATCCGCTGATGTGTCAATTTCATCGTGTTTCGAATTCATAATAGTACATTAAAGAAATAAATGAATAAATAAATTTCCTGCGATGAATAAGCTGATAGGAAGAAAAAAAATGGAAGCGAGAATGTAATGACGATAACGTATAATTAAACTGTAGGTTTCTTCGAAAGCAATCGGAAAAAAAATGTTCAAAATGACTATTAATTTAATGTATGGAAAAGATAAAAATCATGTGTTTAATAGAAACTGAACATTTCATTGCAGCACTCTCATTTAATATTTAAAATATTCCTACTTCTTTCAAACACATTTGCCCGTGTATATTGTGTTTACCACAACAGTTTGATTGATATGTTTTCATATCTTCTACAGTTGTTTACAGTTGATATCTTTTCAGGAACGTTGTCAGAAACTTTTCATTTGATACACCCGACGTTATCGTGTTCTTATTCCTATTTCTGTACCGTTCACGGCCGCTGCAATTTCTACTAAATTTCAGATCTTAAAGTCTCATAATCTTTTTCTTGTTTTGTTTAACTTATCTACAATTGCCTTCATATATTGGATTATCGATAGGCAACCGCATTGCAACCACCGTTACGTAGACATCACGAACCGTGTTCAAGTTCCGGCCTACAGTGTTACGTTCATTTTATCATTGCAAATGCTATAAATCGTTTTGCCCGCAACAGCTATGTGTTAAAAATACTGTAGATTTAACTCTCTAAATCAGAGTAGACCTCAGTGTTAAAGGACATTGATGCGATTGAAAACTGTGGATTGTGTATAACGCAACATTCCACTATCTTTCCCAAAAGACAATATTACTAATTAATAGATATTATAAAGAAAAAGAAACAAAGGAAAACAATTTTAGCCTACCTTCCGAAGGAACATTTCTATTTCCATATGTGTACATTCTATATTATACATTTCTCTCTCTCTCTCCTTTTCTCTCATATATATATATATATATATATATATATATATATATATATATATATATATATGTGTGTGTGTGTGTGTGTGTGTGTGTGTGTGTGTGTGTGAGAGTGTGTATATATTTTAGGCTGAAAGGGTCATCACTAAAATAAATCGACATATGTATCATTTTTTAACCAAACGTTTTTGAATATATATATATATATATATATATATATATATATATATATATATATATATGTATGTGTGTGTGTGTGTGTGTGTGTGTGTCTGATACGTGAATTTTGGTGAAGGATATTTAACTTAAAATTAAAATGTTGTCATGGGAAGTGGAATACGCTCATTGACCACACGCCACACACACAAACGGCCACATAGATAGACAGACAGATAGATAGATAGATAGATAGATAGATAGATAGATAGATAGATAAGAAAGAATTAAAGATTAAAGAAATTCACTTTATAATCCTTTTGTAATGTTATACAGCTCGTTCTGTCTGTCATATTTGAGCAGTTTCCTTCTTCGTATAATTTCGATTTTATTGTAATGATATATATATATATATATATATATACATATATATATTGTAGAGAAAAGTGTAACTTCTCCGTATTGCTTAATACTATCTGTTGTAAACATATTAAACAAAATACTAAATCGTTTTCCCTGATTAGATACTCGAATAAGTGTTCTGTATTAAATTTCTGTTCGATAAATAATATTACTCTTGCGATGCGTATAACATCCACACCTCTCTGTGTCTTTGCTGCTATATGCCAGAAATTGTTTAATAGTATGAGACGTTTGTTGATGCATAAAAGAGGTGATGGGTAATTACCTGATTAAATATGTCTTCAATAACTCCCTTGCATACAGAGATATTAACGCCATCTACCTATACCAGTTTAACTGAGAAGAGGTTTTTTTTTTTAATTTTGATAACGTCCCTACTTAAAGTACGTCATTAGAATATTATATTCTAAAGAATATAATTTTTCTCATCTGTATCAATTATTTTATTAATTAATAATTCATTTCCAGTCTACCGAACAAGATCTTCTTCTATGTGACGTATCCTTCCTGGCGTGGGCGATCAGGGTTCTCCAGCACTTTCTTTCCGTTATGACCCTTAGGAGTGTTTCTTATTTTGTCAAGACTCCAGTCCCGCTTAATCTATGCATTCGCACACGCACTTGAAGTAAGTGGATCGCTGCTTTCAGCTTTCTTAGTTGTCTTGAGGGTGCCCTGTGAGAATTCTCTGTGAGGATTATGTATTCAAGAAATTTTAGCTGTCTCTTTCTAATTTTGAGTATAACTGTCTGTTACCATTGTCTTTAAGACCTCCTTTTTTTATTCGCTGCGTCTATGGGATTCTCAGTATCCTTTTCTCGAAATACATTTCAGTTACCTCCAGATTATTTAGTATTAATTGTCATATAAAAAGATGGATATCACATAACAATTTAGTCCTGGTTATGACGATAAACTACATCGGACAACAAGGCCTCTAAATTGCTATTCTTCCTATGTCGACCCTGACCCGGTGTGGTAACACCTGTCAGGGGCCAAGCTATGGATAAATAATGAACCCCTAGCAAAAGCAAAGCACTATGAAAGAATAAAAATACCTTTTTTAATAAACAAATATCATCAATACATTTTTATATTTAAAAAAAGGTATACCACCGATACATATTTATAGTAAAATTATAAATAAAATGCATTTTTAAATCAGAATTAACCATAATATATTTTTTTTAACAAAATGACCAACAACACATTTTATCTGTATTTGAAAATATAAAACGGTGTTCAAAATATTAAGATTTCGGCATTAAATAACCCATAGAAGTGTTGATATGCCGTTAAACAAAATCAGCCAACCATACAACCAAAACGAAATAATTCTTACAGCATATTAATCTGTTTAATATCCTCCAGATTTTTAAACAAATCACACTTCCAAAATATAACTTCAACAAAATTACAATATAAAACACACATATCACCCCCAACTGGTAATTCTCTCTCTCTCTCTCTTGTTCTTGTAACGGTATTCACCCGAAGTGGGTTGAGCCGGCTCCAATATTGGAGCTTCATGGGAATTTGGAATTCACAAGCGGTCCCCAACCCGCATGTATAGCACATGAGATTTGATTATAGTGGTGAAGGTTTGATTCAGGACCATCCACACTTTTTGAAGGGGCGATTACGGAGACCTGGTGCACTACGTGCCACAAGGTCCCCAAACGGCCCTCCGCAGGTTTTGAATTCAGAGTTTTCCTTCTCCTAGACCAGTTGCCATCCAAGGCTATTTACCCATAGCTGGAGGGAGAAGAAGAGGATTCACACCTTTCCCAAGGGTATTAGCACGTAAGTGAATGTAATGGATTCGACTGGAATTCGAACTCGGCTATCCATTACTCCACCGGAGGCTCCTAGTAATTATGTCCACATAAACATGTATTTGCACCAAAGTTGAGTATCATCTACCATGTATTCATTTGTGAAAGCAGAATAACAGATATATTTTTATTACTTCAAAGTTCCCAAGAAAGTGAAATTTCGGTATTAAATGACCCATAAAGTGTTGATATGCCGCTAATCAAAATCAACCGACTAACCAGCATAGCAATTCAGCACTTATTTCTCTGTAAAGGAAGTTACATGTTCCTTCGTACATATGTAGCTTTTTCAACGTCTCATTTGCTATTCCAGAGGGCGTTCGGATTTCGCTATCGTTTTTTCCATCCTTTGTTACCCCATGAGCAATTGATCTTTGTTAATTGTGCGGCAGTCGCTACAGTACCGAGGATTCTGAAAGAATCTTGATCAATTGTTTCTTCTTCCTTCTGTGCCGTATCATCTCAGGACGTCGGCGATCATGGCTCTACACAACTTTCTGTCCCTTCTGGCTCCATTTAGTCAAGATCACCAAGTATGTCATGGCTTCCTTTCCTCTGTACCTCTTGCACTATCTTCCCGTGAGTATCAGATTCTCCAAGCCTTCTTTCATCTAGTGTGCCATAAATCAAGCTAGCAGAAAAGAAATGAAAGGTAGCACACAAAAATGCGTAAGAAGCATTGTTAGCGTAAAAGTCGAGTTATTTTTGCTTTCGCCTTGGGAAATCAACAAAAATGGTTAGAGATATCGTGATCGTAGTATATACGTGGGAATTAGCATCGCTTCGTGTATGCAGAGGAAGATCATGTTTGGTTTGCTTTGTTTATTTAACGGTATATCAACTTCTTATGTGTCATTTAATGCCAAAATTTTATGCTCTCGTGAGCTTTGGTATCTGCCCCCCCCCAAAATGTATGGCTGGTAATTTTTTCCACAAAGTTGTATTGTTTTTGTTGTGATGTCCAACCCTTGTTTTGTTATTTCCTTAATCATTTACTTGTTCGCAACATCTTACTCCTCGTCAAATTAGATTTAACGAGGCAAATGTTGTAGATATATTATACATTAAACACTAAGTACAACAGTAGATTATTACACAACTAGTGAGTGTGTGTTGGTTGACAATCTATTCGAATGTTCTCCCAAGGCCTTCTCTCCTACTAAGCTTATAGTAGGCGGAAGATTCCAACATAGACTTTTTAGATGGAGGACACCACCCAAAGATGTATTGATGGTAATTTGTTTTCCCCTAAAATGTTTTGTTGTATGTTTTAATTTTTTCAATGTATTGCTGGTTGTTATATATATATATATATATATATATATATATATATATATATATATATATATATATATATATATATAAAAAATGTATTGCTAGTAATTTTTTCTGATGTATTTATGCATATTCATGTTCTGACACCAGTTTGGGGGTTAGCAATTTTTCTAAAGCGGGTACCCATACAGTTACTAACAGCAATTTAGCGGTGGTTCCATGCTCTTCAAAACCCCTTAATCACAGGCCTTGCTGCTGGATGTAGTTTATCGTCATACCCAGGACGAGATTATGTTAGGAAAACACAGCCGTGTGTGGGAATTATCTCATAGTTATGAACGGTCGTTTCGATCGGGTATCTGATTCGACTGCTGATGTTAACAAGACGATTTTTAGTCGTCAGTATGTGCTTCACGGGTATGTTGTATTTGTTGAGTGTTCGCCTAAGTATGAGCGAGGGGGCAGGTAAACGACAAGAGTAGTACAAATGAGACTACTAATGCTTGGGTCTAATTGATGGCCATTCCTTATTTATGTTCTGTGTTCGTTCAAGACATAGCCGAATCTGCTTCACCACAACTTCCTGTTCCTTCTAGCTCTTAATAAACTTTGTCTTTCATTTATTACTCCCAAGCCTTATTCCGCCATCCATTTAGGCAAGCTCGCTAAGTATATTATCCGTTGTTTTCTTCTGTCACTGATGCATTCTACCTGTCGATTTTGTTTCGATTTTCCACAAAATTTCGTCGTTGCTCACATGTTCAGCCCATGGTATCCTTTGCGTATAGGGCAAAAGACGAACCTCTCTTGTTTGGTCAGAAACTATTTTCATGACTTGATAATTCTTCGTTTTTTGTTTTTTGTTTTTATCTCAGAGGAGGATGTGCTGAGCTTGCCTAAATTAAAACCAGATAGTATCACCTGAACGGTATCTATCAAGGTAAGTATATCTGTTTATGCTGAAAAATTGCTATTCTGACAGTCTGATTCGACTAAATCTGAATTTAATCATGAGGCAAACTCCCCAGTGGCTGGCGACGGCTATACTCACCTAATTGGATTCACCTTCTACAAAAATTATGACTACAGTTCTGTTAATTCTAGAAAGCAATATTAAAAGATGGTTGTATTGTGATTTGAACCATCTGAAAAGATCAGACCAAATTGGTCGCAGTGTCTTTATTTTTTATTTTTAGTTCTCAGGTTAGAATGATAAAATATTTTAAACTACTCATCCTGATTGCGTCATATAATGTACACGATGAGAACGAAATGAAAAATAAAACAAAACAACACTTTTCTAATTATATTACCACAAACCTCCCACTCCGTCCGTAATCCATTTTTCGCGATCTTTTCATTAAATAAAGAAATAAATAAATAAAAACAGGAATGAAAGCACTGATTAAGTCTAATATGAAATCTTCCGATAATCTGAGACCGTTTTTTTCTCATGAACGATAATACCATAGTATTAATATTAATAACGGTAGTAGTAATTGTTGCACACGTATTTTTCATTATTCATAAATGATAATTATTCTTATTATTAACATTATTAAGAAGTCAATCAATTATATTTTAAGTGCAAATAATATCATCATGATAATTTTTGTAAGAGCCAATGAAATGTTTAGCCTCTCTGACACAATCGCAAATATTACACTGATCATGGTTACCACTTTAAAAATATTTTGAAAACAATAGCATTAAGATTGATTTCGCTGTTAATGAAGAGAAAAAAAAAATAATAATATAATTGAACTTTTTTTAAAAAAAAATTAATCATGAATCGTTGCCGTAATAGTGTTAATTATAATTGCAGAAACATCAAAAAGAAGATTTGAAAGAGATAGAGAGATAGAGATAGAGATAGAGAGAGAGGGAGAGAGAGATGAAGTAAGACAAGGCCTACTGCATCAAGGACATCGTTGCTACTAAATCAGTGCAAAATTCAAATCTCATCCTGAAAAAGAAACGCACATTTACGACATATTCTAATAAATAGCGGTGTTTTCATTAAAATTAGATTTAAAGAAAGAAGCGATTGGTAGCTTCTTAGTCATAACAACGTTGACTCACGCAACTCCCGCTAACGACGATTTCTCAAACCTAATCCGGAACAAAGAAAAGCAACCTCAAGCTGCATAAATTTCATTGAAACGGACGCAGAAGGCTAAAAGAATTGAATTAAGTAAATTAAATCGAATAAGGCAAATAAATAAACAAGAAAACAATAGGCGTTTGAAGTGCACTGAGTGCGGGTGTAGCAGCAGCGGCAGACAACGAATTCTATCTGAATTCAACGACTTCTCCGGTACAATCTCCAGCAAAAATATTAAATCTCAAAGTCGTACAAAAGACAAAAAAGAAAGAAAAAAAGCGCATACTGATTCCTGATATTCGCTATAGTGTTACGGGTAACGAGCTAGTTATTCTATATCGTTACTTTCAATCGCAACAAGACCGATAAGACAGAAAACACAGGTTCGGGATAAATATAGATGCATCATTTTTTCACTGCTTATCGAAATATATATGGGCCATGCATCGACATTGTTTTCTCATTTTCAACATTTTCTGCTGTGTGCTTTCAGCTCTCCACATCTTGCCGTCACTTGTAGTTCTTAGCAAGATTTGGCGCTTTACTATCCGTCTTTGTGGATCCTCTGTGTCCATTCAGAACGTTCGCAATCATGGCTCTCATAGAATTTGACTTACAACTAAGTCAAAGTAATGTTTCTTACTTTATTATGCTTTCCACATCATGTTCTGTCTTTCATTTATACAAGATAATCGGAAGAACATGACCCATACTGACTGCTCGTCCGATAAAAAGAGACATGCACGACGGGTATCACATGACCAACAGCGAGCGACTGTACGCCATAAATGGAAAAATAAAAGAAAAAAAAGGGACTTGGAATGTAAAGACAAGCCATGATGGCTACCAAAAATAAGAAACGGGAAATGAACATTTTAAGCATGGTGACTTCTTAAGTGAGGTATTCATTGTCATAAATGCCAGCGTGTAGAATAGAGAAAGAAGATAAGGATTTGTACTATATAAATGTATGAAGAAATGTGTTCTCGGATACTGTCAACTGTCTGACAGAATTATTCTTTTGAAACTGAAAAGGAAGTCGTTTAAAATATCAATTACTGTAGCAGAAGCGCCAACAGCACAAAGCACTGAAGAGGGAATTGGTAGTTTTTTTTTGTTGCACACTAGAAAACAGCAAAGCAAAACGCAGGGTATATCCATCATGGAAAACTTAAATGCTAACATAGGATGGTTTAGTTTTTTTTTTTTACGGCATATCAACCTCAGTGGGTTATTTAATGCCAACAAGATACGCTTTGCTGGTGATGTTTTCTTTTCTCCAACATTATATCGCTGGTAATATTTTCCTTTTCCAAAAAATATATATTGCTGGTAATAATTAAAAATAAAAATTGTAGACCTTGGAACACCATCAACTGAGAGGTGTTTCCACTCTCCACAAAACGTTCTGATAGGAGGCCTTTCCTTCCGGGTGTAGTTTATCATAACAAACATGACGTGGATGTAGTTTATCGTCATACGCCTCATTGGTATGGTGGTGGTATTACACACCCCCTGCAGAGGAGTAGCCAGTGTATTCTAAAGCAGCAACCGACAGGGCATGCTAATGTAGGAAAGGAAAGAGAAGGTGTATAATTAGAAAATATGGACTAGTACTGAACTTTGACATCGGTCCTTCGTTACAGCAGCGAATGTTGAACGATTTCCTCAAAGATGAAGAAGAGACTCGAAGCGACAGAGATATGGTTCTACAGAAGGATGCTAAGGATATCATGGACCGAGCGTGTGAACAACTTATGAAATCTTAGAGAAGTTGCAAATAAGGAGGAGGCTTATAGTTAACTAGCAGTAGAGCCCAGCGTTGCCCGGGGATGTAACAGTAAGAGATAGATCAAGTATCGACCATCATAAAGACTGAAAAATAAAATTGACAAAGATTATTGTTTAAGGTTGACGGACACACATGTCTTAATTATTTTTTTTTGTTTTGTTTTGTTTTGTTTTGTTTTTTTTTTTTGTTTTTTTTACGAATTGGTCGAACCCAAACTCAAACAAAAACATTGTTTTCAATCGTTATGAGTCTACCAATTGAATAGAATTTTATTATAAACAATTGTCTTGTAAATGTTTTTTTAAAGCATTCTGAATGTAAAAATAAAGAAAAAAGTGTGCAAGACAATAAGAAACACTACCTGCCCCCCAAAAAATGTGAATTGTTGAAATCGGTTGAAAAATGTAGGAAATCCGATCCCATATATAAACGAACACACACACACAACCTGGGTTTTATAATAAGTATAACTCGATACGAGTTGTCCCTCTTTCATTCTCGTGTTTTCAAATTGATTTCATGCAAAAACAGTTGCGTTTTTCCAAATTTTGGCGCTGTCAGAACCACCGCAAGGTAATTTTACATAGTCCTGTGAAGTTTTGTTGAAATCGGTTGACAAATGTAGGAAATCTGATCCAATATATAAACGTACAGACACACACACACACACACAACCTGGGTTTTATAATAAGTATGATATCAGGAAGAGACAGATGAAATTTCTGGGACATACTGACAAAAGAGGGTCTGGAGAATTTGATACTCACGGGTCGAATAGAGGGAATGAGAGACAAGAGAAAACAAAGCGTGACATACCTGGCGGACTTAAGCAAGTGGATGACAGAACGTGGTCTGAGGATGGAAGCAAAGGGAAGGAACTTGTTGAGAACTTCAAGGGATAGGGGGAGGTTGAGAGCCCTGATCGCCTACGTCCTGAAAGGACATGCTACATAAAAAAGAAAGATCCAGTAATGAACACAGCGAAAAATGGCTGCGATCTAATCAAGAAAGCTGACCAGAAAAGTGTAGATGAAGAGTTTGATTCAAAAATAATATCAGAAAATATCATCTGAAGGCCATCTGGACAGAAGCCGTCTGGAGAAATCAGTTAACGTCAACTTGTTATTAATTACCTATCTAAAAACAACAGCACTGGAAGATTAACCAAGTGAGTCTATTTGCGTATCCAAGTCCCTGAGTTTTAGAAGAGATAAAGACGAAAGGACAGTTAGCGTCAGCTGTAAGTAAATCATTATGAAGGCAATCTATGAGCCAGACCATCTTCTGTAAGTTAATGCGAGACTATTCTAAGCTTTGGAAATAATAAGCGATATTCATAGGAGTCTACGTTGTCCTGTCCTTTTACTAGATATTTTTAAGCATAGGAAATAACTACGTCGCCTACACACCTACAATGGTAAAGAAGATTATCTGAAACTCAATTAACTTCCTATAGTGAGAGCATACACCAACATATATCATCTTGTAAACACAGAATGAAAAAAGCAAAGAAGATTCTGTAGTAAGGATTATACGATAGGATGCTGAAATGTGTTCGGCCCGACACACTACCCAAAATCTAAACAGTTGACCAAATTTATTATGGAAGCTTTTCTTAATTTGGACATGCAAGTTTCAACACAGTATCTTACGTATATATATATATATATATATATATATATATATATATATATATTTATATTAAAAATTATTTGTTTCCTATCGTCCTTCCTTCTACATAAGAGTTCTCATGTTTCAAAAACGATAGCCAAACCATCCAAATAATTATTAAAATTAAGTTGAATTCAGGTGTTTATTCCCGTTTCATCTTCAAGCGAAATTTTCGATTTTGATTTTTAAATTAAAATTTCGCTTGAAGATGAAACGGGACTAAACATTCAACTTAATTTTAATAATTATTTGGATGGTTACGGCTCTCGTTTTTGAAACATGAGAACTCTTATGTAGCAAAGGAATCATATTTTTAAACAGAAATATTATAATATAAGCTCTACTTCTGTATGGAGCACTGTCTTCATAAAAATAAAAACAAAAATACTAAGGAAATCCGGATTATGCACCCAACGTGTTCCTTTCTATTTTCTGCATACATACGCACTTATACATATATATATATATATATATATATATATATATATATATATATATATAAGCTTAAATGTTATTTTTAATGGGAAGCCATATTTGAGTAGATGCTCTCTTATTCATTAAAGAGTATCTTTATTTATTTCCATCTGCCGGCCTCGAGATTCGAGAAATCTTATTAGAAAACACATATTTTTTTTTCAATAAGATTTGTCGAATATTCAGGCAGGTAGATGGAAATAAATAAATATACTGTTTAATAAATAAATAACAACAGAACAAATATGGGCATCCATTAAAAATAACGTTTACGCAATAAATATGTGTGTGTGTGTGAATGTGTGTGAGTGTGTGTGTTTGTGTGTGTGTGTGTGTGCGGAATCCCTGGGTACCGTTGATAGCTGTGTTAGCACGACGTCACAAGTCATTGCGACCGATTGCTTGAGCGTGCTGGCCTTGTTCACATTGTTAAATAAGCTAGATAACACGCTCTTTCCCAGAAACTGTGACAAAGGTCTGCTCATCATAGTTACAGTAATATCCACAGAGCAGGTGTCTGCAACAGGGATTGACTAGCCACCCTAGTAGACGGGTATCCTTAAATACTCCAGTTTTTATAATATATATTTATATATTTTTTTATATCTATTCCTGTGACATTTTGCCTGAAAGTTGTGGACAGCTATTTTATATATATATATTTATATATTTTTACACACACACACACACACACATTTATATGATGTATATATATATATTGTGATATAAACTTGTATATATACTATATATATATCTATATATATATTTATATTTATATATACATATATATATACATATATATATGTATATATACACATATATATATATATATATGTGTGTGTGTGTGTGTGTTCATAAATATAAATAAGGAGAGAGAGAGAGAGAGAAATACAAGTTTTTGTCCACAACTTTCAGGTATTTACATCACAAAATGTCTTAAGGAATAGATTAGGGAAGTAATGTCACTATGAATAGAGTTGATCGCATCGCAGACATTGTGTTTAACAATGCAGTATTCGAGACGTGCAAATTTGAAGGAGTTTATGATTTCTTTTGCTTTGTTATTTTTTTATTTTTATTTTTTTTGACAATGTTTTTCCAAGTGATATTACCTTTGCATATACATTTAGTTGCCAAAAGCAATTTCAATGAGCTCTCAATGCAATTCACACGTCTCAGTGCATCGTTTATTCCTGTAATATAAAAACGAGAGAAACACGACATGCACATGCTCCGGAAATCATGACATTATATACTTATAACACACACACATACACACACACACAAACACGTATTTTCTTCATAGTTGTCAGCATTGATGTTCTTGTTCCGTATTGATTTAGGCCCATTATATTTTGTTTTCAACGTTTCAGAAATTATATTACGTACGCATATATTGTTACAGTTTTTTGTGTATGTGACGTGTAACTAGTGATTTAATCAAAATGACTTAACTCCCTTTATAGTCTACCAATAGAAGGTTAACCAATCAGAAGCCGCAGAACATTGTATCCGTCGTGTATAAAGGCGGCCATTTTTGTTTATCCTACCCGAATGACCAGTGCCAACTTGTCCTGCGAAGATGACAGAAGGAAGAACTACGCTTTCCTACTTTGCTCCGAAATATTCACTGCTAACCTCTGGATTCTATACTCGAAACGACCGTCAAAATTTCTAACATATTTTTATTGTTTTAAATGTTATATTGTACATAGGAGCTGTTATAGTGGATACTCGTATTTGAAATAGACTCCCGATTTATATTTTTTTATTTTGAACAGTGTGTATTACTTCTATCTGCCAGCCTATTCGAGAAAAAATGTGCTCTTCGGCAAGTATCGAACATGCGCCCACCACTTTAGGATAACCCATCGTTTGATCCGGAGTGCTTTACTACTCGGCTACAGAGAGCGTCACAATTCACCTACACTCTCTCTTCCATTTTATCACCAAATAAGTGGGCGCCCTGGGTATGACGATAAACTACATCCGCGTCCTGGGTAAGACGATAAACTACGTCCGACAGCAAGGCCTTTGATCAGGAGGTTTTGAGAAGCTGGTGCTCCCAGGTCCATCCGGACCTGGGGTGTTAGCACCTGTCAGGGTCTCATATATGGGCAAATAGTTAACCTCCCAAAACACTATGAAGATGCAAAAATAAATTTTAATAACAGAAATAACTTTTTGTAAAAAAAAATTATTATCATCAATACATTTTTGAAAGAAAATGTTACTAACAATAAAAATGTTGTCGGTATTAAATAATCAATTGAGGTTGATATGCCATAAAACAAACCAAGCCAAACCAACTAAGTGGTACTTAGTTTCGTTCCTGAAGAAGATATTTTTCAAGACAGAAGTTTAAAAATTAAAAAAAAGCAACAAAAAAAAAAAAAAAAAAAAGGGGCTTCTATTTCAAATACGAGTATCCATTACAATAATAGTTGAAGTAATAAAAATGTCAAATCTATAATAACTCCTTTACTCAACATGTACTGCAGCTGTGGTGTGTCCAGGGCGAAATAGCCTGATGAAGCCTAAACCTTTCCGGGCTGGTTTTACTGCAGACTTTAACAGCAAGGATACATGTCCAAGTATGTCTTTCTTTTTACCCACAGAAGAGATGGATTCATGCCTTCGTATTGGCTCATAAGTGAATAAAAAGAACTTGCCTAGAGTTCGAACACGCCATCACAACGGAATAAAGATCTTTCGCAGTTACAATAAGTTTGAGTTTGTAATTTACCCCGGAAGATAATCTTGGAAAATATCGAAAGTACTTAGGGTATGAAAAACCTGCAGTGCCTTCTTTGATGAATTTCCTCTTAACAGCAAGAGACTGGTTAGATAACGGGGAAGGATCAGTACAAATATAAGTAGACACAAAATGTCTGTATTATTCAATGAAACATGTTTGAATGAAGATATATTGCCACACATTGTGCATATATATATATATATATATATATATATATATATATATATATATATATGTGTGTGTGTATGTATGTATATATGTATAAATAAATATATATATGTGTATATATGTATAAATAAATAAATAAATATATATATATATATATGTGTGTGTGTGTGTGTGTGTGCGTGTGTTGCATTTTCATTGTTATATAATCTTAAGGCTCAAACATTCGACGAGACTCTTTGCTTCTCAAGAATAAAAGAGAATTGAAATCCAATGACTTTTTATTGATCATTTGGATCTTTTTCATGATTTTTAATTTAAAATTTTGATAACATGTGAACGTGATGTTTTTGAGGTTTAATATGGTTTCATGTGAACGTGACATTGTGGATTCCTAGAATTTAATTACATTTAAAATATCTATTCATAAGGGACTTTAAGTGCATATACATGCATACATGCATACATATATACATCTATAAATATATATATATATATATTAATATATATATGTGTGTGTGTGTGTGTGTGTGTGTGTGTGGTTTATGTGTACGATGGTCAGTTGAAAAGATACTCTCATGTAATATGATTTATTTTTTTGACACAATAACCACCGACCCTTATCGGGGTACTTGGTTCCCATTGGTAAAAAGATTTTGTCATGTTGGCGAACTGATGATAATCAGATTGGGCCAATTCCGGAGAATAGGGAAAGTGATCAATCCCTCTAAAGTCACAGCGACGCACAACAGCCACTGTAACCAAGGCCTTGTGCGGTGGATCATTGTCCTAAAGAAATCGGGTTTGAGATTACACTGAAGTGGAAAAACTGTTTGTCACCGTGCAGTGTTAACTCCTAGACGTAGGTTCACTCAGTTTCTCTCCCCTATTCTCTTATTCTCTCTCCCCAACTCTTTCCAGTTTTCTCTCACTCTCTGTATCTATCTACCTATCTATATCAGGTCACGTAATTTAGACTTTATTTAGATAATACTATATCAGTTCACATAATTTAAACTTTATTTTAAAATAATTTGAAAGATATTGTCTGGATGAATTTGAACTATTTTGTAATTTCTGTCTGATAAGGCAGGTATTAAAAACTTAACTGCTGAAATAAATTTATTACGTGATTTTAGGATGATGTGTTAAGTTTTTTTTCCTTCCATTGTCTTTTATATATTCCCTAGATTTCTTGGTGAAGAGCGAGAAGCGCGGGCCACACGGTGAGAACTAAACTGGTTATACCGCAAAATGGTTTTGTCAGACTAGACTGACCGTCTGATTAAAGGGAATCATGAATGTATCAAAGCCACAGTTTTTCTATTTCTTTGTCAATGTTTTTGGCTCGATGGACTGGTTATCTCTGGCTGTCAGTTTGTTTTAGATACAGTCGAGACAATGACATAATCAACTTCTAGTATTATATAAATTAGATATAAGAGGATTTAAGTAATCCTGGCCCAGACAACCCTCTAGTTTTATTGTAGCTAACACCATCTCTTTCCCCCGACGTTCTCTATGCACACTGTATCTATGAGATTGCATTTGAAATAAGCATTCAGTTTTATGTCTGCATGTGTTCGCGTTGCACATTTTTTATAGAAGCGGTTATCAGACATAAATCTGACAGGGTAATATTAGCCGTTTCCTTAAAAGGAAACATTTGCATTCATTGTCTTTCGTAAAACAATTTTTCTGGAAAATACGTTTCTTAAGTTCCAGTAGATATTATCGCCTTTTCTACTATTGATGGAGGTTGCCATCTTAACCTTTTAATTCATGTCAACATTTTGATTATGACATCTATATCTTCAAGTGTTCAAATCAGGGGAGCATATTAAAAATGTGATAAATTTGAACATTTTTTGCTACTACTTCTGCGTCACAGAAGTGGTACCCTAAAAATATAAGCCCATCTGGAACATATATAGCTACATTCAATCCAGTTTGCATATTTAATATCTAATCTCAGCTTTTTTATTATGTCGTTACTTTCCCTTAGAGTTTGTGATTCCGTAGTTCGAAGAATAGTGGTCTTCGACTAGACCTACCGGCTCCATTCGCTCAAAGGCATTTTTAACCACTGATCTGAGAAGACAGTTTTAAACAGCTTAGAATATATATATATATATATTTCTGTATCGGTTTAGGGGCCATGCATGACGTCCGCATGAAAGTCTTAAGCTGACGAATCTATTTAAGAACATAGATTGCGGCAACATCACATTGAAACACAGGTTCACGTTCATCGACGCTAAGCAACGTCGATCCTATCAGTACCTAGATGGATGACCTCTTCGGAATACCTGTTGCTCTTGGCTTGCATGTGCGGGTGGTGTAATGGATAATGGCTTAGAATTGTGAATCGGAGAGCCGAGTTCCAATTTCAGTTGGGTTCGTTATATTAACATACGCGTAAATACTCCTGGGAAAGATATGAATCCACCTCTTTCCCCCCAACTATGGGTTAATTAGTAGGGCGTGCTTTACTAAACTATTATTATCTAAAACAACTCCACAATCTAAAGGTATTTGCTGGCTTCAAACAAAATCTAAAACGAATCTATCAATCAATATTTAAAGGCGTGAAACAAGTTTTCAGGTTAATGTTTTGGTTTTGTGGGAAATTTATGAAACTACCTCTGGGGCAACCTATTCTATGTTCAATTTTCTGCAGTAAATTTGTTACATCTGATCCATATAATGAGGTGTTAGAAGTGTTTTAGTATTTGCTAATTCCTATTCAGATTAGGTGCCATCATAGTATTTATTTTAAATCCTAGATCTTAATTTCTATTTTGGAAAGGTTTATCTTGAGACCTGCATCTCGTGTAAGTGCATTTATTGTATTCTTATTCTTCAATGTGTCTTTTCTCTTCAGGACGTAGGGGATCTTTGATTTTCATAACTTCCTATCCTAAAATATTAGTCTTACTGTATCTCCTACTCAATTGTTCACCATCCATTGACAGAAAGCTTTTTGGCATGATTTTAGATGCCCCCCACCCTCTTGCTTATTTGATTTGCACATCTTATTTCCCAGCTTACAATCAGTTACTCACAGACGTAAGGATGCTACTCTATTAGGACATCTATTCATTGGTACTATCAGCTCAGACCATTGCATTCAGGACCAACCTTGTTATGTCCACTGGGTTGAGTCAGTATCATTCTTTACGTATTCCGTTCGTAAGAAAGCTTCTTTCCAAGAGGTATAATGCGGAATAGAATCTCGCATCTATGCTTCCCCGAACAATTAAACATCTTCAAATTAAGGCTCAATCGTTATTTCCATATCCTCGTCATCTTCGTTTCCCCCTCTAAACGTCGTATCATGCACCTCGTTCAATAACCCTCTGTGTTTGGTTGTTTTCGATCTTTGTAATAGAGAAAGTTTAATAAGAAAATATCTTGTGAGTCACAACCCACCTTGCCTCATTTTGTCGCTTTCAACTGTCTCTTTTTCATTCTATATACAAGTGTCCTTTTTTTGTTTTAATTTCACTTAACACGTTCTTTGTCTTTGCTCACGCGCTCCGTTCATGACATTCTCAGCATCCTTCTGTAAAACTATCGTTGTGTCTATCGATTCAAGTCCCCTCTTCAGCGCTGAGGAAATTGCATTTTGCTCGCAATGTAAATAACACAAAGGCATAATCCAATGACCTAAAAAAATGCTTGAATTTTTTTATGGTCACTGAAACAGTTCATTAATTCAGGCTTAAAGGAGTAAATAAAAATCAAGAGATAACTATTTCTAACTAAAAACTTAGATGCCACATTTCTGTTTAATTTCAAAATCTTTCTAAGTAATAACCCAAATATCGCACAAAAGGGGGGATGTTCTAGAAAAGAGGAAACTGGATTAGGTTACCTAATAAAAGCTTCTGGGGTACTTGAAGTTGAAGACTGATATATGTTGATGGTACCGGCGACTCACTTCTTCTTTCTCGCATGATACCTCCACATGCGCGTGAAAAAACACGTGCGTAAATGCACGCATAATAAATGAGTCGATACATTTACTGCTTGCCCGAAAAACCAAACGCGCGCAAAATACATTTCTGTAAGACCCACGCTCGTATAAAAAAGTTAATATTGCAAACCTACGCAAAAACAATCATAACTCATTAAGCAGACGAACTGACTATGAAGCTACACACAGAATGATGAATTCTTTATAAATTAAAGAAAATATCTATCTATCTATCTATCTATCTATCTATCTAAATGTGTATTTTTCATGCTTATAAGCAGTTGTCATAGCTGGAGATAGATTGCGTATCACCATGAAACAAACGTGGTGTGAACTTCAATATTCATTTTTATATAGACATACGTTCGATATATTATATATATATATATATATATATATATATATATATATATATGAATTAATGAATATCAAACACTTGAAATACCATTGATAATAACCTTTATTTCATGAAAGCTCTAAAAAGCTATAGCCTTCTATATTTCAGACCTGCAAAACAAATTTGCATTTCGATGCACCTTGATCGTGTCGAGCTACAATTAAATGTACAGAAATGAGGTTGCATCATTATAATGATTTAATTGTTTTTTCTATATGAAAAGATTATAACAAATAATTATTACTCTACTGCCGGTATTGAGCCCTCTTTGAATTAAGACTTTGAACGTTGAACTTATATATTATTTTTCGTTCTCATTACATTCGGATATATATATATATATATATATATATATATATATATATATATATATATATATATATATATATATATATATATATAATCGACTCTCGAGATTCGACGTATGAGGGTCAAGCAGATCAATTTCCTGAAAACCGACAGCCCGACACCGGCACATGAGATTTGATTATAGTGGTGAAGGTCTCGTGCAGGACCATCCACACTTTTTGAAGGGACACATACAGAGACCTGGTGCACCGAATGCCACAAGGTTCCCAAACGACCCTCTGCAGGTTTTGAATTCAGAGTTGTCCTCCTAGACCAGTTACCATCCAAGGCTATAGAACCCAGTCTGTCCTGCTATTTTACCCATACCTGGAGGGAGATGAAGAGGATTCATACCTTTCCCAAGCACATAAGTGAATGTAATGGATTCAACTAGAATATATATATATATATATATATATATATATATATATATATATATATATATATATATATATATATTAGTTTGTAACTCTGGGTTTCATTCACGCTTTTGATCACCAGAAGTTTGTCTGATGATGACAAAAAAGAAACCCAGAGTTACAAACTAATAGCCATACAACTGATTATATATAAAAACGAATTAAAAGGACAATATAATTGTTTTGAACTTTGAAAACCAATGACAGTTACCTGTTTTCTTCACATGACTGCTGAGGGTGGGCGCAAACTTTACATAAGACATGCAATTGTATCGTATGTAAACACGAGTATAAAAAGAAAAAGTAAAACTGATGCAAAATAGAGAAGTATGTACACAATTCTTCCTGCAAAAAGAATAAAAAAGAATCATGTGCAGGTGTTTGCAAATTCAAAGACGAACAGATGATCTCAGCAAATTTACTATACGTGAACACAAATATAAAAAAAATAAAATTGAAGAAAACACATGCCACCGAATAAATATTAAACTCGAAGACAATAATACATTTTCCTAGCCACTTAGATAATACAAATTCGGTTGTTGGAATAGCAGTAATTTATTTAATCATGATAAGTAAATCATATATATATATATATATATATATATATATATATATATATATATATATATATATATATATATATCAATTAAAGGTGCAAATTATAATTTATAAATTCACGAATCATTCATACAAAAAAACAAATATAGAAGTTAATGATTTAAATGGCGAGAATACATCTTCGCAAACAGTTTCAATAAGATACACCAACCCCGAACCTGTATATGAATGATATGATCCCTGTTTATAAATTCCAGTTGTATAAAGTCTTTTTTTAGTTTTTACAAGCTTTCGTCTGTTCCTATAGACATCCCCAGGTATGGAAATAGATTTGTTCTTGTTTTTTACTTCTCGGTAATAACAGTACAATGAAAATATAGATGTAATCCGAAAAATAAAATGTTTTTAGAAATGTGTTATTGTTAATTGTAAGAATTGGGGGGGGGGGCGTGCGGCGCAACGCAGAGGTTGAATTTTTAAATTTGAAGATTGTGCGTTTTTGTAATAATATGGTAATAGGAGAATTCTTTTGTACAATTCAAATAATATACAAATACCCCGAAC
Organism: Acanthosepion pharaonis; assembly: GCA_903632075.3. Lineage (NCBI taxonomy): Eukaryota > Metazoa > Mollusca > Cephalopoda > Sepiida > Sepiidae > Acanthosepion > Acanthosepion pharaonis. The sequence continues at coordinate 844,806 of CAHIKZ030000780.1, read as the reverse complement.
CTGTTTATGAATGAAAAGATCTTTGTTTTTATAAATTTCTGTTGCGTAAGTTCTTATTTCGAGATGCATAAGTTGCATAACTTATGCAACAGAAATTTATAAAAACAAGGCTCTTTTTATATTTTCGTATATTATTTGAATTGTTCGCGACGATGGATTTCTCGCCAATTAAATCATTAACCTTTGTATTTGTTTTTTGTATGAATAATTCATATATGTATATATATATGTAGACATATATATCTGTATATATATATATATATATATATATATATATATATATATATATATATGTATATGTGTGTGTGATTATGTGTGAGTGTGTATGTATGTATTAATGTATATATGTGGTTTCCAATATGTCTATGCGAATACATAATTATTTTTTTTTAAATAAGTAAAATAACATTGTCACGGTATTAAAACATTTCCTTCCAAATGAAAGGCGTAGTGATATATACATTTCTGCTATGAATCTTGACAGATTAAATAATAATACGTTCAAATTTCCAACCCACTTATAACCACAGGAGCCCGTGCAGAAATATTCATTACTTCGAATTATCTAAAATCATTCAAGTAGATGACGAGTTGTACTCGGTATACGGTCGAATAATTCACAAATTCCGAGATGCATACGGCATCTAGACAAGGACATTTTAGAGAAAGGAAAACCCACACAATTCCTATTTAGGCTTCATACTCAATCATGTATCGATTATAGCCCGCCCACAGTTGATTCGTCGAGAGTTAACGCTTATTTGCCACAAGCTTATTTTCGGACACAGAAATAAATACGGCGGCTGGCTGACAAGTACATAAATTGGCATTAAGACTGGACAATCCCTAATAACAAACTCAAATATTGATTGAGTCTTTAGCCAATAAATACTAAGCGATAAAGTACACAAATATTGGTGAATCGCAACATTTCAACATTGGCATATCTATCTATCTATCTATCTATCTCATTCTGTTCATATCTGTCTAATTATCTATCTATCGATTTATCTATCTATATATCTATCTCTGAAATCTACCGATATATCTCCCATTTATATCTATCTATCTATATCTCATTTCTATCTATCTATCTATCTATCTATCTATATCCCATTTATATCTATCTATCTATATCCCATTTATATCTATCTATCTATCTATCTATCTCTGTACATATCCATCTAACCATCTCATCTATTTATCTATATCCCATCTTCATCTATCTATCTATCTATCTATCTATATCCCATTTATATCTATCTATCTATATCCCATTTATATCTATCTATCTATCTATCTATCTATCTATCTATCTATCTTTCTCAGTACATATCCCATCTAACCATCACATCTATCCATCTATATCCCATCTACATCTATCTATCTATCTATCTATCTATCTTTATATTTATATATCTATCTATCTATCTATCTCAGTACATATCCCATCTAACCATCTCATCTATCTATCTATTTATCTATCTATCTATCTATCTATATCCCATTTATATCTATCAATCTATCTCTCTATCTATCTATATCCCATTTATATCTATCTATCTCAGTCAGTTCATATCCCGTCGATTTCAGTCAGTTTATATCCTACCTATCTGTCTCCGTCTGCGCATACCCTATCTGTATATGTGTCTCCGTCTGCGCATACCCTATCTGTATATGTGTCTCCGTCTGCGCATACCCTATCTGTATATGTGTCTCCGTCTGCGCATACCCTATCTGTATATGTGTCTCCGTCTGCGCATACCCTATCTGTATATGTGTCTCCGTCTGCGCATACCCTATCTGGATATGTGTCTCCGTCTGCGCATACCCTATCTGTATATGTGTCTCCGTCTGCGCATACCCTATCTGTATATGTGTCTCCGTCTGCGCATACCCTATCTGTATATGTGTCTCCGTCTGCGCATACCCTATCTATATATGTGTCTCCGTCTGCGCATACCCTATCTGTATATGTGTCTCCGTCTGCGCATACCCTATCTGTATATGTGTCTCCGTCTGCGCATACCCTATCCATCTATGTTCATATCTATGTATCTGTATCAGTTTCTCCATATCCCAAATCATTATTAGTAATTTTCTCTTGCAATTTAATTTTAAAATAAATTGTATTTTGTGGCAGGTATTAAAAATTTATCTGTCCAAATAAATTTATTAACGAATTCTTTGATGTGTTAATTTTTTTTCCTTTTTGATATATATCATATTGCTCTGTATGTAAAAGTACTCAGCTCTCTTCATGGATCTAGCTTTTTAATTTTTTATATTGAAAATCACTACTTGGT